>JAAEAF010001247.1:0-214438 GCA_011037195.1 Triatoma infestans | reverse complement strand
CACCGGACAGTGAGCTGTAAGGGCTCCTAGGAAGAGAAAATCTAAGGGTAGCACGGCCGGATTCGAACCCGTGATCTCCGCGTTGCTAGTCCAGCGCGCTACCACTGAGCTAATCCCTTCCCTTGACGGTTTTTTGTTTTTTTTAATTATTTTCCTTTAGTACATAAATCGAATTAAAGTTATTGTTTGCCTGAGACTATGATTAAATAAATTTTCCCAATTTTTGTTCTTATTATATTCTAACTATAAAGGAAAACGTTAGATATATATATCAATTTTTTTTTCCATTTCCAATTCCTTTTAATTGATAATAAATTGGTAAAAAATTAATTTTTATTGGTGTTATAGTTAAAAGCTCTAGTTTTATTTCATGAAAGCAAAATTGTGTAAGTTCATTTTTTTTTCCTGAAAATCTTTCTTTCTGACTTTTTCAGAACATTAGGGATTTTTACACTTTCCTTTATGCACATAGTACATACATACAGCATTGCATATATTGTTTAGCGCTCGTTTATAACATATTTTAAGTGGTTTGTCTCTCGAACCATGATTGAAAGAATGATATCCAAACGATAGGACATTGAGGCAGTGATGTTCAAATTTTCGAAATCCTTCATTCTAATGTGAAAATAAAAGAATCTATATGGTACATTTGTTTAAAAAAAAAAAATTCGTATAATATAGAACACAAGATAAAGTAAATCAGAAGAAAGAATTTTGATATGCCCAATTTGGTACGGCTAATACTAAATAATAATTGCGGGACCGTTTCTGGACAAGGTTACAGATTTACCAAGTAATAATAAGTATAAAAATAAATGCTATGTTATTTACGTTTAAAAAAAACCTTGAATTTTCCAGACATAGTTTTCCTTTTTATTTAATTTGCATTATGCAAGGCATAACGGATGAAAATTCAAGAGGAATAAAATAAAAGCCTATTCTGCGAAAGGAAATTTTTCCGTATTAATATTAACTTATTCAATAATTGGTAAACAATATTACCTATAGTAATTATTCTATTCTCAAAGTTTTCACCTTAACAAATCTAAATTATGGATAGATAATTCGCAAAGTTTCTCGACAGTTCTTTTTCTTTTTGCTTGTGCACTTCATGACAGCCCTTCCAATTCGAAAATTGAGACTTCTCTCTTTATAATAGTGAAATCTTACATAATATTCGTTTCTTGGCACAAAAAAAAAAACAAAATTGAATTAAAAAGTTTGACGTGAAATACAAACCCAATTTTTTCTTACTGCAATTTACATATTTATAATTGAGAAATGCATACTTCAAGAAAAAACTCTTAATTTATACTTTCAAACTTATAATTTTTACTAAATGTTTACTTGTCTTCAATGTTACACTAGGAGAATCGAAACTTTTGGAGGAAAGCGTGACTTCCAGCCCTCCCCCAATCAATTTTCTCGGTAAAAAGTTACAGATAAAAGTGATGTAACTGTTTGTGTGCAGGCTTTGTATTTATAGTTTAATGAAACTCGATAGTGTCTTTATGGAGAAAATCTCTCTTTTTTTTAAGTGTTTAGAAAATTCCGTACAGCCGGTGAACAGATTTTTTTTTTTTTTCAATATTTAATTGTAATTAATATTATATGGATTATAGAATCTTATAATGAACTACAATTGCATTTTAAAGAAACGCATAACCTTACCCCTTAAAACCTCCCCTTAAAATACCACGGAAATATGTGTCAAATGAAAGTCACAGACTTATATGTCCATATGTAGAGCATACACAGAGATAAAATGAAAATGATTGGAGCTATTTATCGAAAAAATCGCAAAAAACTAAAAAAAAATCTGTTCTGTAAAGTTGTTCCTTTAAGTTATCCTTACAGTAGTAGTCTTTTGAATATTGAGTTTGCTTTAAAAATATTCAGTGTTTTATTTAAATAAGAAATCTGCTGTCAGTCTATTATCTAAGCTATTATCTTATAATCATATTTACAAATTTCTCCTTAAATTAAAATAAAATTTAGTCGTTAGCGAAATAATAATTTATTACTAAATTAGTGATAATAAAACTCTATGACTATAATTTACAATACTTAACTTTTATTTTCAACCAATATTCCAAATAACTAATATCTGTCAGGAAGGTCAGTTTTTATAATGCATATTACAAGTAATTTATACTTATATTTTTATATTTTTTTTCCATATCAGGCCTAATAGGATGTCGTCATCGCCAAGTGTTCCTGATGTTTTTTGGTCTGGTGATCGCATACGCTTTAAGAGTGAACTTATCAGTTGGCATGGTAGCTATGACTAGTAATGATGTGAATCCAGATTATCCGGTAAGTTGTTTTTTACAGTATCATATATTTTTATTAGTTACTATAAAATAAGTAAAATGAAATATGAAGTTTGAATACTTATGAAATATGATTATTAATATCGCTTTGAGTTTAATTAGAAAGTGAGTATATCCTAAAATGATTAGTTGGCAGAATTATCTATAATCTAAATTTAAATAAAACTGGAGATCGAAATGTATCATCAAAAATTGTTGAATAGTAGTAAAACTACAAAGTATAAAAAATTGTGTTACAAGCTCAGATTAGATAACAAACTATTTGTAGTGGGGAAAACTAGAAAGTTGTGTTTAACTAGAAGAGAATTCTCTTCTAAACAAATGAACCTTACATTTTTTGCCTTTTACTTACTCTTACTCCTAGTAATCGAGTCAGATTTTCGATATCGTGTTTCCAACGGAAATACAAGGTTTGAGGACCCCTGAGTTTCAAAAAGTGGTTTTTAGTGTATGTATATGAACAGCATAGCCCAAAAACGAAAAATCGCAGAACGTTTATACTTGGCATTCCACTTAGCCGAATAGATTTTTCGAAAATGGCTCCAATGATTTTCTTTTAACTTGCAATATTAACTACACATACGAAGAGCTACAACATTAATTTGAAACATTTCTCTGGGTAAATTCATTTAAGAGAGCTTTTGTGAGAGTGGTGGGGTTATATTTTCCTCTAAACTGCCATTTCAATTTATTATTTGTATCAACTAAATAATATTAAATGAATGGCCAATATTCCGAGTTTGAAGAAAATGGGTACTGAAAGTGCGTTTCTACTGAATAGATTTTTCATTTTTCTTAGATTTCGTTTTTCTTTTAAATATATTATACTTTATTACATAATTCTACTTCCGCAAGGTATCTGTTCATGCAGTTACTTGGGGAGTAGCGACCCCACGGGTTACCACAGCTCAGTACTCCATGCACTTCGTCAGAACAGAACACAATAAATACACTTTAACATACTCTCTACTCTTTACAGACAAGGACAAACACAGTACACAATCTAGGATCTCCCTAGTTATTTGGCGTAAGCCAAGAAAGAAAGAGGGGATTAGCTCAATGGTAGCGCGCTGGACTAGCGACCCGGAGGTTCCGGATCCGAATCCAGCATGCTGCCCTTAGCATAGATTTTCTCTTCCTAGGCGCCTCCGCAACTCACTATCCGATGTTGGGTAGTGTTGTCTGTAGCTAGAGAACACTGCTTGGAGGCCGACAGTGCACTAAGAAGTCTCCGGGCCATATCAGATTTTTCAGATAGCAGTGCAATAATCCCCTATAACAATCTATACAGTTCTATCATCTAAGTAATATTATTTAGAATTATATGTTGTCAGACTTCTGAGGAAGAAAATCAGTTGACCGGAAGTACGTGTTGACTGAAGTTATTTTATTTTTCTGAAGTTATTTTATTTTCCGTCGGTGTTTTTATGGATATATTATACATATCCATCAAAACACCGACGGATTTCATTAACTTTGTCACATTATCTATGAATACAGAGCCTATCACTTCTATTGGGACTTTTTTTACAAGAAAGTTCATTTAAAGAGTTTTGGCGGAGTTTTGGGTTTTCTCAAAAAAAAATTATTAAGTTTAGATTCTCCAACTGATATAGAATTGAAGAAAGCAAGCATTTAGTAAAAATTATAAGTTTGAAGAAAATTTGTCGCTCAAACCTCTGTAAACTGCAGTAAGAGAAAGTTGTGGGAGTGTTTCACACCAGATTTTTTAGTTTCTCTAAATGGTTTAAGTGGAAGATTCGGAATTTTTCATGGGAAATTCTGATTTGAAGGTCCTCAGAACACGAAAAATGTTTTTATCTCACTGAGTATTTTGTGTTACGATTTTGTGGAATGCATTAATATTGCAAATTAGGCTGGACGGATTATCATGCGGATTTCAGTTGAATCTTTAAATTGAAATCAATATTTTTGAGCTTTGAAAACGACCAGCGGCTACTGTACAATTACATCAAGTTACTTTGTATTTAAAAATTTGAATTGTATGGATTTCCACCCCTTATAATTATGTGTAATATTTAATAAAAATTCCTATTTGAGTAAATATTTTCAACTAGTATTGTAAATTATTAGAGCTGTAAAAGAAGTTAGTTGGGGTTGTCTTAACCATAACTTTTCAATATTGTTTACATCTTGAATAAAGTTCAAGAGAAAAAAATTTTCTCTGATCTATAAGGAGTTTCAGACCGACGTATACTCAAGGAGTCGCTGGGCTGTCTGGCATATGACGATACTGGAATTATGTATTCATAATATAATCTTTCATATGTATACTTTCAGCTTATTATCTCAGCTGCACAGATAATTATTACGACTAACTCTGCTTGAAAGCCTGGCTAGCGTACCGATATATCCCGGCTTCCATACTATCTTCCGTCTTGGAGCCCTCCTGTACATTTTCAGAATTTCCTAGATATATATTTTATATACACTGGAATAATTACAACTATTTGTATGGATACATTTTTTTTATATAGGTATTAAACTGGACATCTTCTGAAAAAGGGACAGTATCGGGTACATTTTTTTGGGGTTATATGCTAACACAAATTCCGGCCGGAATGTTGGCTGGAAAATATGGTCCATGCAAATTGCTTGGCACAGCAATGCTTACATGTGGACTTGCCACATTATTGGTTCCTGTAGCGGCAATATATGGAGGTTTTATTTCCGTTTGTGTGTGCAGAGTATTGCAAGGACTTGGTCAGGTATGAGTAACATTTATAACGATTTATTTATTTCTGAAAACGTATTTTCAATAAGAACTTAAGTTTGATAGATCGCATATTTGCAATACAATAAGACTGAATTGACCTCTTATGTATAAGATATTTATAATTTAACGGGAATTCTCATGAAAGCTTTGATATGGCATATTTTAATTCATTATAGATGTATGTATGAATATCTTACCGTTTAGCTAGGTGGAACCTATTGTCTTAGTTGAACGGTTTGAGTTCGGTTTCTACAGAACTCCTATGGCATTGACTTGCCTTTGTGAATAAAAAGGAAGCACAATAGAGAAGCCTTCGCCATTTCCGAACGTAGAAACAGAGCGAGGGAAGCATAATAAAACAGTTTAATTCAATTTTATAAAAAATGACAAATTTTCTATTAAACTTCAAATTTTACACTTTCGTTTTCACATAAACATAGAGATAGTGTGCTGGAGTTGAATTCCTACCCGAGCAGGTAGTAGAAGTGTTTATACACTGTAACCCAGAAGGCAGCACTAAAACATTGCAAAAATTCAAATAACATTTGAAATTTAATAGCACAAATACCGCAGAATTATCTAAAAGCCAATTTTTTCAGAAAAATGTTACTACCTAAACAAAATACCAAGTTTTGAGCTCCTGCGATTTTTCGTTTTTGAGATATTTTGTTCACACACAAGACAAAAGCGCCATTCGCTAAAAATATTTTTTCCTACTCATGTACCTCAAAACATGTATTTCTGGTGAAATCTGAATTTCGAAAATTTGACACGATCGCAATACTTCCTCTTACCAGCCAATAAGAGAAAGTGAAAATTGTAATTTCACCAAACATTAATTATCCTTAGTATTATTATTAAATTAATATATGAGTACTTGTACTTAGTAATATCCAGTTTAAAGAAATAGGAAATTTGCTCGATAACTTTTTCGTAATAGGAGATCAAAAATAAGTCTCCCCAAAGCTTCCCTCTCAAGGTTTCCCATTCGTGAAGTTTGTGTAAGACGTTGGACTTGTTTATTGGGAATGAAATGTTTTCAACACAAATGAATTTTATCATCAAAATTTTTCTTTCTTTTACTCTTCATATTGTCTTCAAAAAATAATTTTCTCTAAATACGGATTTAAACAAACATACATCTAATAAAGGATCGGTTTTAATGTAGCAATTACTAGAGGAGGTAGATTATAATTTATTAATAAAAGATAAGTATGTTATTTATCAAAACAGTTTAGAACAGTGTAAGGTATTTGTTTTATATATTTCGTGAAGAATATATGTCAAATGTCTCAACTCTGATCCAATTTAAGAATAAGTCTGAGTTTTTTTTTAAATCCTCTTACAAAACAGATTATTGCATAATATACTCTTTTATTGTCTAGAATTTATAATCGCGAACTCATCCATTGTTATATAGGCTCGCGAATCACTCTCCAAAATAGTAAAATTACATTTTTGTACTTTTTTTTTTTGTCCCATCAAGTGCAAAGGTCACGCTTAACATTTCCAGGCGCAATGTCGCCCAAATACTAACGGCGAGGCTATTATCAAACCTATTATTTGATGAGGCTTAATCGCGAAAGTAAAAGCATATATTCACTGCTAACGCAGCTGAATATCAGTATATGTCTGCATTTCCAATGTTCTGTGGTAGCAGTTGAAATGTCTCAACAGCTACCATGGTTCAAAGACAGGTTTCCACTGCTAAAAAGGGGTCTATGTGATATCTGGCAACTGTGGGGGGACATACATAGGCCAGACTAACAGATTAGTCAGAACACGTCCTAAGAAACATATTCACTGCGTAAGGCATAACAAAACGGAGAAGTCTGCTTTCACAAAACATTCATCTACAACTGGGCATGCGATAAATTTTGAAGATACCAATGTCTTTGCTAAGGGATGGGAGGCTTAGACCTCGTTACTCACCAGCCAACATGGGCAAGAAGAGAAAATTGAGCCCCGCCTACCACATCCGTAAAGATGGTGATCAAGAAGGCAATCAATATAGCGGAGGAAGGAGCCACGCCCGCTTCTGTGCCAAGGTTTAATGCTCCATTATCCTCAAGGTGTAACGACCCTGAAGAGGCTCAATGCAATATGTTATTCCGGGCGAGTTATGCTCTTTCACTTTTTGGAAGAGAAATGAGTGAGCTAAGGATGATAAATGCTTTGGTTGCAGAGTTTTGCCTTCTTAGGAAACGTCCCCACAGTATTGATTTGCAGCAAATCCAGTTTGTAGGAATTGTGCCCTTGGCGCCGTATTTCAAGTACCAAATTTGGAAGTGAAGAATCTCTGACATCAAGGCAACCTTGTCTCCAATTGGTATGGTCCCGATTGGTATTCCTCGTCTTTGTCTTTCCTAATCCCCAATGCTCAACTCCACACCGGGGATACTTCTTTAATTCCACCATCACAATTTTCGGTGAGAGAAAGAAGCCATTAACCCCATATTCTATCCTGAATAGTTTGATCTTTATTATCTGCGCCTGTCTCTTGAGGGGTTTTATAAATAACATCTTAGCTGCTTTCTTCTCCTTATCTCAATGCTGTTGCATGCATGAAAGTTGACGGAAGGGGAACTATCTGCTTCGTGAGAGAGTAAATACAGAGAGCACAACGCACCCAGTATGCTTAAGGGCATCTACTCCTTTTGGAAGGCCCCGAGTGCTAGACCAGGCTAAGCAATATCTCAAGACAGTATTAGAAATTCATGTAAACAATCTATTTGAATAACTAAAAAATATTATATACTACTGTTTTTGTAGGGTTTCCTTTATCCTTGTGTAAATACTCACATGTCAAAATGGGTTATACCACAAGAAAGGGGTAGACTGTTCTCATTTGCATTTGGAGGTAACTGTTACATTTCTTTACAAACTAAATATTATGTTTCCATTTATAAACTATAATAAAGCCATTATCAAAACAACTCATTTTTTTCATTAAAAAAAATGTTTAATCATGTACATCCTGCCGTAGTCTAACACCTGAAGGATTTAAATGAAGACGAAAGTTTTAACATTATACCATGTGTAGGCACTCAGTTTGGTACAATATTAATGTTGCTAAGCGGAGGACTACTGGCCGCCAGTACCGGCGGATGGCCATCTATTTATTATGTATCTGGTAAAAAACAATCTTTATTATTTATTATGATATTCGTTTTTATGAATTTGGTTTCCTTTTGATAAATTAAAATGAAATTGTGTAAATTTCAGGAGCTTTCGGTATTGCTTGGGGTGTAATTTGTTTATTTTTTGGAGCAGATTCACCAGCATCACATAGAACAATTTCAGAAGAAGAAAAGGAATATATTGTAAACAATTTAATTGGTAGTTCATCAGAGAGCAAAGTAATTATTATTATTACTATTTTTTTTTTTAAATATAGATGAATGAAAATTAAATCTTATCTTCTCCAGTATATTAGTCATAGGAGTGAAAGTTACATTTTGCAATATTCCTTCTGTCATTTCAGTAAATATAAGAATCTGATTTCTTCTCCATAAAACAATTATTGTTTCATATTATTCTAGGTTTTGAAGACTCATTATTCCTATAAGAAAAATTATTTTTCACTTCCTATTACCTACAAAGTTTTTGTGGGTTTTAACACAAACGATCGTAGAATGACTTGTTTTTTTTTTCTAAATTCTCGTTGTGTTTATTGTAAACTAGACGAGACTATCCAACCTTAGCTTGGACTTTTGAGGGTTTGGACTTAGATGAATAGACTGGTTGGGCTTCGTTTAGTATTTTTTTAAGCAGTTAAAGTAGTGTTTAACGAGAATTATATGAAGAAAACATATCACATATAATATAAAATATTCAATATTTTGAGGGGAATAAACCGAGAAAAATTTATTATTCACATATTCCCCCCTTAAAAATAAAAACTAGTAACTATAAATAGGACATATTAATTAAATTTGGAAAGTCTCCATTAATTGCCTTCGAGCGAAAAAAATGAAGGAAATAAAAATCACAACAGTTAAATTTTCAGACGATATAATTTCATACTTTTTGAGCCATAGGACAAATCCAGCGGGCCAATAGACCTTCAGTCTATCAGATAATATCTTTCAAATTTATTTTTTCATTCAGAGAACAATACCCACCAACAATCCGAGTCAGTAAAAAAAAAATTATTCATGGAATTCCGGACATTCATTTACTAATCTATAAAAAAAAAAAGTCATAATGATTTAATTTCAAAAAAAATGAGACATTCCTGATGTTATAGCTGACTTTATATATATATATATATATTTTAGATATATATATATATTTTAGATATATATAATATATTTTATATGTCTATATATTATATATAGATAAATCTATATAGATCTAGAAATCTAGATTTAATAGGAACATAAAATTTTTGTTGTAGAAAATGAAAATACCATGGAAAAGTATATGTACATCAATTCCAATGTGGGCTCTATTGTTGGATCATCTTGCCCAAAATTGGGGTTTCTGGACTTTATTAACTTTTATGCCCACTTATATAAAAGGAGTGCTCCATTTTCATATTGAAACTGTAGGTTTTAATTTTCTATATTCATACAAAATATAAATCAATTTTGCTCTATATATATTTGCTGTTGATTCATTTAAATGACATTTTAGAACGGTTTCTTATCCGCTCTACCATACCTGGCAATGTGGATAGCCTCAATTATTTTCGCCTACCTTAGCGATTTAATAAATAGAAAACAGATATTATCTTTGAATGTATCAAGAAAAATGTGGAATAGTATAGGTGAGTTAAAATAAAATTATAATAAACTCGTATTATTTATTTTAAACTAAAAACAAAAAAATTTGGAAGTAACTCAAGTTTAGCTTTGGAAATTTCAGTTACTGCTTATTGTATACACTACAATATAATTTCTCTATTTTTTTTAATTTTTTTTTTTAATTAATAAATAAATATCAATAATTAAAATTAAAGCACTTAAGTTCAAGCATCTCCAATCTGGCATTTGGCCTTGGACCTACTAAGAAATGGATTCTTGTTTGATTTGATTTATATAATAAACCTCTAGAGTGTTTTTTTCGCACAGTTCGTGGTTTATGATGTGATTGTAAAACTCATAAAAACACATCTAAAAGTTTCTAACAATCCGCTTACGCTTGTTCCATCCTCAGTTAGTACCTTAATGGTCCGGGTGAGCTCAGGAGTGGCCAGCCTGTTTATCATATGGCCTTCTCTATTGTTAAATACCATTAGCTGTATGACAAGACTCAGAAAGAGCTTTGTTTATCTTCTCTTTATCAATCACACGCCTACATAAGTTTCTTAATTTAATATAGCTCAAATTTCGATACTTAACTCAGCCTTATATAAATGTGCAAGAAAAAATCATCTATGTCGTTTTCTTTGTCACTTATAGAAATTGAAGCGAAGTAATAATTAATCTATACTAAATTTAAAAAAAAAAAAAATCTGCTATGTAACAATCACACACGTACTCTTATAGCAAATTATATAGTTATAATTGATTAATTTTTTTCTTCAAACTTAGTATATTTACTACTTAGTATATTTACTAAATGTTTTGTTGGCTTTATTGTATAGGTGGGGAATGAATAGTATAATAAAACTAACTTTTGAGGCTACAGCCACCGGAAAGTGATAAGATCTAAACACGAGTAGTTATAGTATCCATGTTTAAAGAAATCCTTTGGTGACTTACCTAGAAAATCGCAAAAAAAAAAACAATAATAAAATGATAAAACTTTGCAGTAAAGTCGCACTTCTGGCCAAACGATTTTCAATCGAAATCTATTTTGGCATCATTGCGACCATTTTTGCAAAGAACTGAAAAATCCATTCAGTAAAATTACTTTAGGTTGACCGATTTTGACCAGAAATCTTATTCTTGGATCCCTTGGTAGCACTTAAACAATTTTTGTACCATTTAACCCTTTGGGGATTCCACGGCTATTTCCATAAAAAGACATACGAGTTTGTAGACCGCGTCACTGGTTTACTAGAAACCAGCCTCCGCCCATATTGCAATGAACTTTTCAAGGTCGTTTTACCTTAAAGCTAATGGAACCATATAAACTCTTAATATGTACAATTTTCTGTTTTTGAGTTATACAAACACAATTTCTAAAAATTACTTTTTCCTGTTCAGGGATTTTCAATTTCGAAATTCTGACACAACTGCAATTCTTCCTCATACAGCAGTAAAAGAGAGCGTTAAAAATCGGATCACTACTCCAGCTATTGCTAATTTTACCACTAGGGTATAAAAAAAAGGGGAAAGAAAAAAAAATCGATCTAACCTTGCTATTATACTGTAATATACACAGAATATAATAAGACAAATTGGATTTTTTATTTATGAAATTTTTATGTTTTCTAGGCCAATATGGTGGAGCAATATCATTGCTCGTATTAGCCTATACAAATGCAGATGCAATGGGAGTTATAATATTACTTACAATAGCTGTTGGTCTTAACGCGGGCACTTATAATGGTTATTTAACCAATCATTTGGATTTATCACCTAACTTCGCCGGCATTTTGATGGGAATTACAAATGGATTATCTAATATAACCTCAATATGTGGACCACTTATTGTGGGTCTAATTGTTACAGATGAAGTACGTTTATTATTTGCTCGTTTATTACAATTTTTTTTTAATTTATTTGATTGAAATTTATTACAATTTTTTCCAGAGCCAAGTATCACAATGGCAGTTAGTTTTTCTGATTTCTGCGCTAGTGTTCATAGCTGGAAATACAATGTTTGTAATATTTGGTTCAACGGATACACAATTATGGAACAATCAAAAAGTACAAAGTTATAATAAAAGAATTGACGACTAGGTAATAATATATCGTTCTGTAAAATTATTCAGCTAATGTTTTCAGTAGGTCATAGATTACAAAAAAAAAAAAAAAAAAATAAAAAAAAATCTGTAATATGCAGACTGATTACATTATAGGAAAAAATTATTTCCTATTTTGCTTTGTAATTTCGTAAACAGTGAGCCTTATTTCCAAACCTTATATAAGATTAAAGAAAAAGAACTATATTTATTTTTTTACGTTTTGAATAAAAAATCAAAGTCTAGATTACAATGAAGTCCCTTAATTTTAAAAAAGCTATTAAGAAGTCAGAAAGAGGTTTACAAAACAATAACATTTATTTGAATTTTTAATAATTAATACAGATTTGCAAAATTAATTCTAAAATATGTAATATACATTTCATCTAATTAATTTCATTACTTTTCCAAAGAAAAATGATATCTTTGAAGAACATTAAAGATCGATGTAACACTATATGCTTGCTGGAAGACATACCACTTGGCGGCGCAAGAAAATAATTTATTAACAAAATGTATAAATATATATATATATATTATATATAAATTATTTTTAAAATAAATTAGCTAATAATATACGTTTTTGAATTTATATTATGCAAAAATAATCTGGCTAGAAACACTCACATGACTTTCTCTTCTGCAATTAATATAAATTAAATTGACAAATTTTCTTTGAAAGTGCAATGCTTTGCTAACGTTTATTTAAGTCTTGCCATTAAAAAGTTAAAAGAGGCATTTAAATTCAACCTAACTAACAAGTACATAATCTACATAATCCTACTAAAATCAATCTTTCCAGAAAAAAGTTTCAAATATAAGTGTCATGTTTATATCTGTGCACTTAACATTTCAAATTTAATTTGGGAAAAGTTTAATTGTTTTTGAGGCAGTTCCAAAATATTAAAACGAATTCTATAAAGTCGCACTTTCAAGTTAACCGATTTTCAACAAATTTGGCATGCTTCTAATGTATCTTAATATCGCATAGCTAATGAAACCATAAACTGTTTTGGAGTGGTACTTTGGAGAGAAAAGCTTAAAGTAACTGTTCTCTCAGAATCCTATAAAACATTCCCAGGAAAAATGCTTCAAATGAAAATGATAGGCATTTATGTTTATATTACACGTTTAAAGAAAAACCGTTTTTGATATAATCACAAAAAAAAAAAAAAAAAAAAAAAAAACGGGATTGCACTTCCGATTTTTGGTGAAAAAAACGGGATGCTGCGGGTAGGTCGTTCCTAAACGGAATATATCACGTTAGAGCTTGCTGAGATTTTTCGTTTTGAGATATTTTATTAACATATACGAGGGTAAGTCAATAATTATCAGCAATGTGGTTATATTTTTCATGATGTTGGTAGTACTGTCGTGAAGCATAGATGGCGCATGCGTGGTTTCGTTGTTGTTATGCCTGCACAGGTTAGACGCTACTAGGTTAGTTCTATTGTGACTGTCGTGCCCTTAACCATGGCTGCTCCGCTTTCTGTTTGCACCAAAGAAGAGCAGCGTTCAGTGATCCGTTTTTTGTGGTCGGAAGGTGTACCAGAGGCCGAAATTCATCGAAGACTTTCGTACAGTACGGGAACAGTGTGTTGCCTCAACGGTGTGTCTACGAATGGATTGAAAAATTCAAATATGGTCGTACGAGTGTTACGCATGACGAAGGAGCCGGACGACCATTTACCGCCATAAATGAGGAGAACATTGAACGTGCAAGTGAAATGATTGTGATGGACAGATGGGTAACTATTGATAAAGTGGCTCATTGTCTGCAAATTAGTCATGGTTCTGCCTACGAAATCATCCACAACAGACTTGGGTTTCATAAAGTCTGTGCAAGATGGGTCCCAAAACAACTTTGTGCATAAACAACATGTGAGTTGTTTTGTCCTGCGCTTGGACATCTGCCAAAAACATTTGGATCGCTATGGTAATGAACTTGACATTTCTTAAACAAAATCGTCACCGATGACGAAACATGGATCCATCATTACGAGCCGGAGAGTAAACGGCAGAGTATGGAACGGAAACATCCCAATTTGCCTTGCAAGAAAAAGTTCAAAAGCCAACCATCCGCAGGAAAACTGATGCTTACAGTTTTTTGGGACTCAAGGCGTAGTACTGGAACATTATCAGGAAAGGGGCATAACAATAAACAGTGAGATGCTTACTGACAAGTTGAAGCCTGCAATTCGACGCAAACGCCGAGGACTGCTTCAAAAGGTGTTGTGTTGTTGCACGACAATGCTCGTCCACATACTGCTGCCCACACTGTTGAAACGCTTCAGAAACTCAATTTTGAAGTCCTGGATCATCCTCCATATAGTCCTGACCTTGCTCCATCGGACTTCCACTTGTTTGGTCCACTCAAAGAGGCATTAAGGGGGCGTAGATTTACCTCGGATGAAGCAGTAAAAGAAGCGGTGCATTCCTGGCTAGCAGCTCAACCAAAAACCTTCTTTTATGACAGCTTCAGAAAGCCTGTGCAACGATGGACCAAGTGCATTGAAAAGCTAGGGGATTATGTTGAAAAATAATGTTTTCTATTTGTATTACAATAAATTACAATAAAATTTATAACTACATTGCGGATAATTATTGACTTACCCTCGTACATCATGGCTGAAAACATTTTTTTCGTACTTGGGGAATCTCAAAATCTGATGAAAACTCATGTTCGAAAATTTGCATCCGCCCCTCTTACGGCAAGTAAGAGAAAGTAAAAATCTAGTTAAAAAAAAAACATTTCACGGCTTTTTATCGCATTTCTTAGATTAATTCTAAACTGATACATTTTCTTCGAACTATGAAATTCTACTAAACATTAGCTGCCCTTAACATTATATATAATTGTTCGTATATAAACTCTAAACATTGAAATCTGTACATTGTTAGGCCGCTATCCAGCATCTCTAATCAAGCCAGCAATACCGAAATGGTAGTTTAAAAGTTAAGGCCTATAGATATAGATACTTTTAGGGGACTGTGCTCCCCGGGAGGCCTTCTCAGTTCTCTGCCGGCCGCCGAACAGTGTACTCTAGATATAACACTGTCCGTCACTGTTCCATAGAGGCTCCTAGGAAGAGAAAACTAAGGACAGCACTGCTGGGAATCCTACCCAGGACCACCGCATGGAAGTCCAGTGCGCTACGACTAATCTAATCCCTTCCCTGAGGTAGGCCTAACATCACAGCTATTCCAGCACCTGTAAAAATCTATTTTCCCGGAAAAAATTCCAATAAAGATGATAGGTCAAGAAATGTGTTGTAAGTATACAAGTTTAAAAAGAGAAAAAGTATTGTTGTTTTTAAATACAAACGAGAAGTTTTTTTAAAAAAAACTTTGATAAATTGTCATAGTTGGATTTTGATCCAAAACTTCATGTCGGATCTTTAAATAAAAGGAATATCAATTGTGAACATTCAAAATTTTTAGTTTTTGAGTTATGCTATTCATATAATCACAATAAAACTCAATTTTCTAAATATATATTATATATATATATATAATCTATTTTATGGGATTTCAAGAGAGTCGAGCGCGATACTTCCTCTTACACCAATGAGAGATAGTAAAAAAGCTTTCTATTTTTTAAATTTATCACAGAAACATCATATAACTGAAATTGATAAAACTTATATTTTCTTATCTAATGAGAAAAATATTCATTCAACTTTAATCCAGCTGGGAATGGTTTCAAGGGCGTAAATTCTTAACCACCTAAATCATTAAAAAATAAAAATACAGCATAATTTCGCTGAAAAAAAAGAGTTGCGGAAGAATGAATATCTCTAATCAAAGTCATACGACTAATGTTGTTCTTAACTTTATTAGAAATGCTATTCAGCCAACCAAATTCACTCTTACTAACAGAACCACAAATATAATTTAAGGTTCGAAAGTAATTGTAAGCTTTATTAAGAAAATATACTAAAGCAATCAAAACTACAGAAAAATCTATATTCATTGCAATATATAATTTTCGATATTTTTGGGATACAGATTAGGCTGTAAAAATTGTTATCCGAGCCCCACATTCCTTCCTGAAGTTTTCACAAAGTATAATTTCATCCTGCTGAAGTGATCGTATGCATTCATGGCGATCGCCAGTACAGGCTGAAGAAAGCTCTTTTTAGCAGAGAGGAACTTTCTGTACAATCCTTCTGGAGAGCGAAAAATAAGAGTAAGCAGAATTAAGAGATTTTTTTGTATTAGAATGGCTTTGATAATTTTAAAGGAAGTAGAAATTTTTTAAGCAGTAAAGGTAAATTCATTCTCTTTTCTGGGCTTAGTAACCTCTCTTTGTTTAGTATAGTAGACGCCAGGATTCTCTACATCAAATTTCATACAACAGGGAACTTGAAAATGATCACAAAATGTCTAAGTAATGTTGCCATTCCTTCTGTTCCATATAAGCCAAAGGTTTGAATACCTACAAATTTGGCAGTAGATAATGAATCACAACAATGTAGCGCGTCAATAACATGTCATCGTAAAGACCAGAGAGGTCGTCAGCCTTTTGGTACTTTTCGCCTATTTTTATAGCTTGGTAGATGGTGAAATTTCCTTCTCGCCCACCGGTGGCGCCATTAACTGAATTAAGTGCATAATAATTCTTAGAGGGGGGTTTTTGTAAAAAACATGCTTTCTTGAATATTTGTTTTTATTTGTACTTGAGTATGCTTTATACATTTAGATCCTTTTGTTGATAATATGATTAACAGCAATTGAGGCTGATATACCAGATATGAGGTATGAATCTGGGAGAGAGATATGAATAAATAAAATGTAATATAATATGGATATACACACACAATTTTTATTTTTCCAAATTTTTAGTATCCATCAGTATCAAAATTATATTTGCCCCTTCATCAAATACCCTTAGTACTTCCTGAACTAAGTTATATCATCCTCAGCAAAAGTGTAGCAAAGAAACTTATTAAACAGTCATAAACCTTCAAATTCAAAATATCTTTGACAGTTTTTCCATATCCATCAAGTTCGTTGAGGTAGCTACTGAACCACCTTTCAGTCTCCTCTTGAGTACTCATTATTTTTTTTTTAATGGAATAAACAGTCCTGTTCTGGAAATCACACAGGAGGGACAAACTTCATGTTGCTCATACTAGCCGCACCAGTACTAATGGTGCTACGCGCACACCTGCGACGAGTTCTTGCTCTCCTCTCTGCGCCAAAGGACAAATAGGCAACAAGGGGATCCCAGGTTGGAGTCCAGTAGTGCTACCGTTCGATTTTTTTCTTCCCAGTGCTCTGAGAAGGCTTCAGAGACACAACAGAACTTTCAGGTCGTACGCACTATTCCCTAAAAGAAATCTACCAAAAATTGTATAAAAACTTGGCAATTTCAGGACTTCAAGAGCCATCTCAACAAACTATTGGATACTGAAAAACGATTTAGCGATTTAAAACAATTTTTAATTTAATTGATAAAATCAACTGTCAAGAAGTCAAGAACCTGCAAAAAGCTTACAAACTATATTGCTGTTTATTTTAATAGCCAATACGTATTTCTTTTTTTGCGATATAGTTTCAAATTTATTGCACAATTTATCAAGTCGTTCCAACGGGCCTCACAAATCTAACTGGAGATACAGTTCAAAGATCTGTTGATAAGTTCCATCCTCGTTATGCGCACCCGATCTCAAAATACAACTCGTACACTTCGACAAGCGTTCCGACGAATTATTATCTATATTTAAAGATTAGAGACAAAATTCAGAAATAAATTGGATAATATATTTTAAAAAATCACCCTGGCGAAGTTGTTACATTAGATGTATGGAGAAAAAAGAAAACCCCCACCGCCCACCATGATAACTAGAATCGCCCTTTAGTAGGCGCTTGGGACCAGGTTAGAAATACATCTCGAATATTCTCACATTATCTAATAGCATTTTTAACATTTCTCATGAATGTATAATAATGTAATGTCAATAGAAGTAATGTTAACAGGAGTAATTTCTTACTTCTACCAAAAAAGGGTAAATTTAAATCATGGTACTTAATATATAATAAAGTGGATATCCTGTCACTAAGGAAAAATTATTTTTGCTAAGTATTTTTGCAGTATAAGGCCTATAGTCGGATACAATGTACCTCATTTTTTGTTTTAGATCCATCGCGACCGTATTTATATACTAGAGATAAAATCGCTGAATTTTTTACTCCTATTAGAAAAAGGTAAATTTAAATTATATATATCTAAACACATTTAACGACTGCATGTATTGAGTAACCTAATCAGGACGCCCTAAACTTATTTCTTCGGGTCCATCTAAAAAACTGACGACAAATGAGAGAGAAATTTTGACCAAATGAAAAGTCAATTGAAACCAAAAAAGACTTTTCGGGCTCAAACGAACACTGTTAAGACAAACTTATTATACTAAAATTATCTTGGAAGTTAACTTCAAGCCATTTTTGCCTCTTTTCGATGTTGGAGTTATGAGTGTGTGGTAAAACCGTATGGATAAGGCTGGGCTTATGGCCATTCATCAAGAACAATCAACGCTTCATCAATATGGTGTCATGGGAAAAGCTTCTTGATCCCAGGGAACGTAACTCACTAGAATAGTGGATTTCCACTTAAGAGTCAGGTCTAAGAATCAGATAAGTCAGCACGTGAAGACTTCTGTCATTTTCAGACAATATTTATAACTCCAAAGTAACTTTGCTTTTAGACTCGAGCCGCAGGTGAGGATCTCTGAGCCTCTATCATAAATTGGCAATTATTAAGACTTATACCATAATCACAACTTAAAAGCGAATGAGACTGATCACTGAAGAGTGCTAGTAGTAAACAATTGAGAATAAAGATACTCTAGAAAGTTCCTTTCCATTAATGAGCAGGAGACTATCATAGTAATAATCTTTGATGCGTTATCGCATAACGATCCCAACCAATATTTAATAATTACTGATGATTTTATGCACATGGTGTGATACCAAAGAGAGAAATATTCCCGGTTCACACAAGTAAGTAATGTCTTTTAGACAACCGTACGATATACCCACGTATGTATTTGTTTAATAGTATAAATAGTAGAATTTAATCTTAAAGCCTTGTTGCTTATACTTATTAATCAACCAAATTAGTGCCATCCACTAGAAGTTTGACATTCAAATCTCCAGGAATCATGAAGGAAAAAAGCGATTATTTTTTTACAAATTATATCAAGTTTATTACTCTTTTTAATATAATAATCACCGTTATACATGGAATGCACATAAGACCCAAAATCCATAGTTATTAATGTATGAAATAAATAATTTGGACACAATATACACTTGACTAAAGGCAAAAGTTCTCCAAAAACAAAAAAGAAAAAACAGTCAAAACAAAAAATGTTAACACATCAAGTATTGTTAACTTTATTCATGCTTGTTTGAAATTATTTATTTATTATTATTTTTTTTTTAATCAACTTGAATTAAGTTGGTGTTTCACTGGTGTGAATTAAATTGAAGTGTACTTACAAAAATCGTTGTCTTTTAAATCACACACATAACTTCCCCGGGGGTGTTTTCAATGCAACATTTTCGACACTCTGTAATCAATTTAGACAATTGGTCAAATCGTTTTTTTTTTTAGATTTCAATCAATAATTAATAGATTTCAATCAAAAATTCTTTAACGGTAAAAAAAAATTAAATAAAAAAATATATGAAATATAACACGTAAAATATTGTAAATATTTTATAATAAATGATTGACACAATCGCCTGTCATAACAACAAGGGACCGCTATTGGTCCAACAGCTGCTGTGATTGGTCTAAAAAACCTTTCTCACACCACACACGCAAATAAAAACTGTTCACTGGCAACAAAAATCAGTTAAAATAAAACTGAAGAAGTACGTAAAAATTTTTAGAGCCTTTCTTAATTTTTTAATTATAGAAAAATAAAATAAATAAAAAAAAAATTGACGAAAAAAGAGTAAATTGTGGTGTGAAAGAGTAATAAGCAATCGCCTGCACTTAATCAGGCAGGGGACTTTTGAGAAAGTCCAACAGCATAGCTGTGATTGGTCGGAAATAAATCAATTTTTGGCACTGTGATTTATTTTCAATCGCCTGTCCAAAAAAAATTAAAAAAAATAAAATAAAGACAGGGGACAAAATTATGTCCAACAGTACGCGAAAAATAAATTACTACCTGGTGCAGTCCGGTCTTGAGTCCAGTAAAATAATGGAAAAAAAAAAAAATAAAAAAAAAAAAAGTAAAATTTATAATACCTTGTACAGAAGGCAGACTTATTTTTTAGGGGAAGGGAAAGGGCCCATCTTAGGTCTTTGTATTGCATAACGAAACTGAATACCTTTAGAAAATGAGTGTGAAGATTCCAAAGTAATAATCATCTCAAAAATAGTAAATGTCAAAAAACAGGGATGTCAAACTCCGCAGCCTTGATCATCTCACAAGAAAATTTTTTTTAAATGAAACCCTCTCTCACTCATTCCCACTTACTACATTTCTTATAGTTCTAAGTAACTTATTTTCTTAAAACATCTGATTTTTACAAGATATTTAAGTGTCACCAAAATTATACAGCTGAGGAAGAATTTACTAAAGAAGTGGCACATTGGTAGGGAAGATGTTCCAGTTCTCCCTGACTCCTAAAATTAATTTGCTCGGAATAAAAGTTTCAAACTAATTATTATTTTTTAGTATTAATTATATTAATGGGCTAGAAGGATTTCGCCAGAAATTTTTGTCGGAACCTATGATGATAATCAAACGGAACAAGTTTGAAGCTTTCTGCATTTTTTGAGTTATGCTTTCTTTTAAACACATACATATATGTACACACTCACACACACACACACACACACAAACCATTCACTGGTCAGAAAGCAGATGTACATTCCACTTCAAGTAAACCATAAAGAAAATTCGCAAAACTCTAAATTTAATTTTAAAAATTTGCTGAGATCAATTTTTGGTTTTTAACAGAACTGACTGATTTGACGAGGAATGAAACAAACAATACATAGGGACGCAAAGAAATAAAATAAATGCAATTAAAACATTATATTCTAACATTTAAATTCAAACTATAAATAAATCGGAAGACTTATAAGTTCACACAAAAAAATAGCCAAGTACAAGAATGACTTCCCTTTTTCCTTGCCAAATTTGCGGAGTGAATTTAAGATAATGGGGTTTCCCAATTTCGTCTAGCAAAGGCAAAAGATACGGCTCATCTGATCCGAAAAATGGCCGCAAGTTAAAATGAGTTTGACACCCCTAGTCACTTAGAGGCTATGATGTAATGTCTGTCAGTATTGGAAAAAGTTGGAAGTTCTTTAACAAAATGTATTTATTTCTTGTCAATATAACTTTTTCCTTAAATAATAACATTTAATTGAAGCTTCTCTTCATATATAAGTATGAAAATTGTTCATTTAGTTATTTGCCTTTTTATTATTATAAAAAAAAAAAAATGAAATAAGAAGTTATAAAAATTAGGGAAATTATTTTTCCCATGAAACATATTCCAATAATGACAGGAGATAAAATATATTTTATTATAATTTGTTATAACATTTAATTAGTGTGTTCGCCATAGTAAAAAGTACATTTGTTTTTTGTTGTTTTTTTTCATTTTTGTTTGATAAATTACATATCTATTTTTCTCTTATCAAATTTTGTTTAGTTACACCGCACATAATAGTTTTACTGAAAAATGTTGCCGTTTTTTTTTTTTTTAACAAATGTAAGTTTCTGTTAAAAGAACTTACCAGCACACAATCAAAATATGATTGGGGAAGAGTGATTAATGTAGATTTAAAAAGAAGAAATATCAAATAAAAAATGCAAACCTGCAGTTCTAGAGGACATAGGCAAACTTTTTTTTTTATCAAACTAAAATTATTACATTGCTTCTAATTACATTTTTTGCTATGTTCTTAGAGACAAGAGAGTCGAATTTTCGCTATTTTGAGAATGGAGCTGAAAGCTGATTAGAAAAGTGAAGGCTTGGCAAATTTGTCGTTGACAGTATAGAACAGATAAACAACCTTTAAATTTAATTGAAATTGTATATATGATTAAGAATATAATGAAAGACTAGGTAGAACGAAAGGTCTCTCACAATCTAGAGAGAGGTTATCCGAGGATTCCTACAGTCTCGTAATCCTATGATAGCAATATTTTACAACCAAAATGAAAAAGGACTGAAAGAGGTTTTCTTACGGCAGAATTGGATTGGCGATTGAGAAACTGTCCTGCTGATGTCGGATAAAAAAAGTTGAAAAAAAATCTTATCTTTTTGATTATAATTATCTATGATGGGAGTTACACTATCTGAGAATAACTATCAAAGACAACACACAAATCTGTTCAAAAGACAAATCGTTATGGCAAAGCGAGGAAAGTAGGCGGAAATCGGAAAAACGGCTGATGATTTCTTATTTAGTCTCATACGCTTGAACGTCTGAGCTGTCACGATAATGACGTCATCAAAAGCAGACACTGGAGAGTTCAATTCCTATAACTAAAAGGATGCAGTTTAAATACTAAATTCCCTGAATGTATCATCATCTTTTTGAGGTCTGAAGCAGAACTAGAGACATTTATTCTAAAAAATAGCAGAACTAGTTATTTACTCTAAGAAATACGATTAAATCTAAAAAACCAGTAATATATATCAAGAATGTAGACTTTTTCTAGAGTTAGATAAAGCAAACAATGGAGACTCCCAAATTCCCTTAGAAAGCAGGAAATAGACAAAAACGCAAGTTCGGTGATAAGAGAAAAGGGAATAATAGAAGAAGAAAAAAAAAACAAGATAATAGACTGACAACATCGCTTTAAGAATAGATGAGGCAGTGGATGTCAAATTAACAAATAAGTAATTTTAATTATATAAAAGAATGCCTATGCCTTTAGCCTCGGTTCCTTTGGTCCAGACGTTCTATGAGAGCTTTAATTTTTATATTTGTACAATCACTTACCGTATTATCTAAACACAAACTACTATTTTTTGTTTAATATAATTTTGCTTATTTAAAAACGATTTTTATTTTAATATTTATACCTATATTAGTGACACAGTAAATCACGTAG
Organism: Triatoma infestans; assembly: GCA_011037195.1. Lineage (NCBI taxonomy): Eukaryota > Metazoa > Arthropoda > Insecta > Hemiptera > Reduviidae > Triatoma > Triatoma infestans. Next base: position 191,410 of record JAAEAF010001247.1, on the reverse strand, counting down.
TTACCCTAAAAATCAAGCAAAACGATTATGTAATATTCTTTTCTTTTTTTTTTTTCTTAAATACTTACTCACAAATATATATATATATGCTTATATGCACAAATGAAAAACAACAAATAAAAAAAATAACATGAAAGCAACAGTTTCAATTAACTCTTGAAAAGACGTTAAAAGACTATTATTTTACATATTTTTAAAGGCGAGTTTCCGAAAAATAAAATCTCAAATCTAATAAATGTTATTTTCATCAAAAAAAGGGGAAAAGATTTTTTTTTTTAAATAAACAAATGGATTTAAAAAAATCAATCGAGAAGGAAATAAAACGAAAAAAAAAAAAAGAAGTAAAATAAGCATAAGCATTTAGGCCAAATATAGCCCACACTGAATTTATCTACATAATTGAGGAGAAAAAAATGAAAATTTACACATTTTCTTTTAAAATACTCAATATATATATATATAAAATTTTTCATTTTTACTTTTTAACAATTAAGTCGTGAATTTAGTTTGCTGGGATTCCTTCTGGATGTTCAAATTCAAACAATACCGCAACCTCTTTTTGTTAAAAAAAAAAAAAAATTGTATAGCCAAATTAGGGCTTACCTATTTCTTTTTATTACTAATTCTGTGAATGTTGCCTGTGTTTGAACTCTTTTGTTCCCAAATTACTTAACACATAACCCCCTTCCCCATTTTTTTTTTTATTTTGCTTTAAATAATCTATGTGAATAATAAATTAACTGAATAAATACTATTTACGACACAATTAAACATTGTAGCAAAATAGTTTCCAAAAAATAATAAAAAATAAAATAAATAAAAATGGTATTATATATAAATAAATTTTCTACTTCAGAAACACGTAAAAGAAAAAATAAAAATATGTGGATACTACCACATATACACTCTCTCAAATTTCAGTGTTTCTACTAGGATGTGCAAACATGTCCTGCTACAAAGACTTGATTCTTGCTAGTAGACAAGAAAGTAATTCTCGAAATTTCACTTTATGAAGTGAAGAAAATAAAAGGATAATTATGATTTATTTTTTAAAAACAATAAAATAAAATAAAAATATTTATCCACAATTTAACAATATTTACAACACAATTATTCAAGATTAAGTAACTGTATTATTATGATTTACATAATAAAAATTTATGACCATGAATAGATATATATATATAGATAGAGACAGAGAGAGAAAAAATGATCGAAAAGTACAATCTTGCCTACAGCTATATATATATAATAATAATAATAATAATAATAATAATAATAATAATAATAATAATATTGAAGCAGAGCAGAAGGGTTCTTTTTTAATATTTTTTTTTTAAATATTTTGAGCAAAAAAAAAATTAAAAAAGGAGAGGAATGTGTTAAGGTTGGGGCCAAAGGAGGCAAAGGGCCCCCAGCAAACCTGATCATCTGAAGCGAGGCGGCATCATCGGAGCTAATACTGGTGGCCCAGGAAATGCTGCCATGTGTGGACCAGCGCCATATGGAACAACACCTCCAGGTGGTGGAACTACACCTCCAATCAATCCTATGGAAATAAATTAGAAAAACAAAAAACCTAATAAACCTTAACAAATAGTATAAACTAGAAAAGCAAACTTATTTTTTGCTCTTTATTTGTTTACCATAGTAAAATGATGTGGGATTTAAAAGGGCACTCATATTTACCTTATTTTTTTTTTTGCGTCCACACAATTTTAAAATACACAATTTATTCTTACCTGCGTTTGTCATGTATGCCTAGCAACTTATTATTAATAGTGATTAAACTTTTTATATATATATGTATATATTGTTTTATTACCTGCATAAAATATTAACTAACAATATGGCAATTTTATTAATAATGAATGGCACCATTCTTAGACTGAAATTACAAAACAAAAATATCAAAAATCAATATTGAAAATATATTTTTTCAATAAGCACTGCTAACAAAAAAAAAATAAAATAAAATAAAAGTATATCCATTGAAATAATTGTCTGTATGAAATAAGAAAAGTTCAAATTCTTTAGCAAACTACTTCTTCAGAAAGTATGGTGACTAACTTCTCCTGTACATACAAAGTCGTATATCCTATAATAAGAGACTCCGATATTGAGGAAATAAAAATTAGGACTCGCTCAACACTAACTGTAAGACATACTTCAGATGGACAACATTCTAAATAGGAACAGATCAGAAATATAGGATCTCAAATTATCTACGATTTACTTAAAAAAAAATGGAGAAACAATTTTAGACAACTAACCAAAACACTCAGCATGAAGTGACAAAGCCGACTCAGATATGACGGTAGATCTTATAGTGACCTGAACCATATAATCCATTACTACTTTTAGAGTCAACTGCAGATTTTTTTCCGAGATCTTAGTTTCCGAGTTAGTCAAATCTTAGCCGATTTTAATCTAGATATGATGTCATACACCTAAGATACAGGCAATTTGTACTCAACGTGTTTGACAAAATTGATTTATTGCTCTACTAGCAGGTAGTTCAACATGATTACAACCTCCTTATTAAAAGGGCATATGAAATGGTACAGATTTAAAAACCATTAAGATAAACTAAATTTTTGAAATACATTCAGAACTGTGAAACTGTACAGTTAGTGACAACGAAACGCGAGGCAAAGGTGCTATAAAGATTCTAGCTGATGCTTTAAACATTAATTGAAAAGTTATAGTGAGAAAATGGCATAACCTGAGGCCTCAATTAAATTTGAAAATACGAAAATAAAAAAGGAGAAAAGGTATTGTGGCCAAGGAATTTCTCGATACTCTTTCTTATATTATGGAAAGTATCGCAATTTTTTTTTAATTGAAACTAATAATTTTCATATAGAAATTCAGATACCCAAGATTATTTTTTTCCTTTTTTATTTTAGGTATATTTTATATTGTCAGGGAACTATACCATGTTCAGATATAAAATAAATCCAGCTTCTTCTTTTACTTGTTTTCTAGTAAATAGTTACTTGTTTTGTTTATAATCAAATTAAGGCGACGCTGCAACTTTTAGTTTTTATGAATTGTGACACCAATATGACCAGAACATAATCTAGAATAGAGCTGCTTAATATACCCAACCTATAATAGGACTTGCTTTGCCTCCTTTAATTTAGAACTTGCTCTAGGTAGGGTGAAAATTTCTTGCTTCAATGTAGACGCACTATTAAAAGTGCTTTCGATGGTCAAATAAATCTAGATGGATTTTTTTCTCCAGTGATCAACTCAGCTCCTTGATACACATCTCTATAGTAAACATTATAAATTTTTACAAACATATTTTACATGATCTAATGCATTCGCTATATTGGAAAAGTCAATTGAGGGAAATGAGCGGCTGAATGAATTTCCTAGTTTCCAAGTAAGAAACTACGTACTTCTTGTTCCAATTGCAATAAGAAGTGTAAGAAAACTATTAGTCAGTGATATTAGATTTCATTGTACCTTAATTTCTTTTTTAGGTCACTAGATTTCCTCCCCTAAAAAATATTCCGTATGAATAAATAGGTACATCGCAACATTTTATAAGTAGGACAAATTTTGTGGAGCAATTAACCTAAATTTAGGAGGCCGAATATTTTACTCTTTCTACAAAACATCAATCATGAAACTCATTTCCATAACAACTACAATAAAGCATATTAAAATGCTATTCCTTAGGAATATATAAATGAATGAATGTCCTTGAACTATATGAGATAATAATAAAAAAAGATAGAAATAATATCTAGAGTGTGTACTAAAAAGAGTGTCCATCAGAAGGAGATTTAGTTATTCATGCAATACTTTTCTTATATAAATAATTTTCATTGGAAAGCAACAATTAATAATTCCGACCCAGTAAACACCTACCTGACTATAAATAAATAAACAATACTGAAATGAAAAAAAAACCTATTTTTATGGGAGGTACTTGCCATTCGTGCTCTAAATGTTATCTAAATAAATAAACACAACTTACCTGGATGTATAGGCATTTGATGCGGCCTAATAATTGGCATACTTGCTGGTATTAATGGTATTGTAGGTGGTGCTCTAATTATAGGTGGGCAAGCACCGGCCATTGACATTATTGCTACACTGGATACCGGAGGCAATATACCAGCAGAAGCCGAAACTGGTAATCCGCCTACGGTGGATAGTCTACTGACTGGAATCCGCCTTTCCTGTAGTAAAATCAACAGATGACTAATATTAAAATTAAAAATTTAATACTTTTTTCTCTGATATACTTAATTTATAGTTTTAAACGAAATAAACAACTATTTCACACCTCACAGCAAACAAAACAAAATTGGAGTGCCTTCGAGACTACGGCTAGATATGATTTCCCGAATTCGCTGCCGATTCATCAGAAGTGACAAATCAAAATAGCTTATGAGAAAGCAGTTTTGCGGTTATTCAGAAAAAATCTCAATTTTGCTTTCGTTGTTTTCTACCGGGCTCCTGTCATTTAAACTTTTTGTTTTGAATGTGTGAATTTTTTTTCGAGTTTTAGATATGCAGAAATTTGTCTTTTTATATAATTTAAATTACAGTAATTACTATTAAACAAATTCACAACTAAATACTTTTAAAGAAAACTATTTTGAAAAATATTTGAAAACCATTTAAAAAATATTTAAGTTTTTAAAGTTCCAAATAATATTTTTTAAAAAAGATTAATTTAAACTATTTCTCAAAATTTGGATCTCGTATTAATAAAATTTCATTAATAATAACGATTAAAACTTATTTATTTATTTTTCTTAACGAAATTTCACCTCTGGTGCTGGTTGAGTCTGATGTGATGGTGTATTTGTCTGAGATGAACTAGCGTGCGATGGCGATGAAGTTGGAGTTTCTTCAGCTGCTACACTTGGGGATCGTGTTTGATACTTTGGTAATTTTGCACGATATTCCTCCTATTAAACACAAATATAAACGATCAAAAAATCTACATTTAGTACTATAAAATTAAGAATAACTATCTATAATTTTACTTAGTATTTTAATATAAGATTACTAACCAAAGATATATCTTCAGGAGGATGGATTATTTTACTAGAACCTCCTACACTGTTGATTAGAGATATCTTCTGAGGTTCTGCATTTGACGTATTACTTCCTCCAGCCGCATTGCTAGAACTAATATTGATTTATAAGCAATTTTATTTATTTTATGCAATAAATGAAAATTTTGTAGTCTTTTAACCTGTAGGCTGGAAAAGTTGGTTTTATGGGACCTATAGAAGATGCTGTAGTGGTCTTTGAATCCGTAGTACTAGACTGATTTGAAGTGGAAGCCTGAAAAATAAAAAAAATTAACCAAAATACATACCCTATATTATAATATTAAACATAGAAAGCTGTAGAATCCTCTATAGTACTCACAATAGCTGCTGCACTAGGAAAAAGAGGCTTATTTTGTAAATGAGGAGCTGGTAAATTAGAAGGTCCACCGCCAGGCATGTTTCCAGGAATCATTCCCATTCTAAAAATAAAATAATATCATTGACTAATAATTTAAATTTTAGCTGGTACTTTAATAATTCTGTTCTCTAACCCTGGAGGCATAAAGGCAGGCATTGGACCCATATGACCCATCATAGGACCCATTGGTGGAAAACCAGGAAGTGATGGTGGTACCATAGATGGTGGCATACCAGCTGATTGGCCAGATATTCCTGCAGCACTAGTTCCTATGCCTTCTGCTTTCTTTTTAGGAGCTGGTTCATCTTCACCACTGCTTGGTGAAGCAGCTCTTCCTGAAATGGTTTACATATAAACATCAGGGTAAATTACTATAGAAATCTGTATCATTTTAAAATTAAGTGGATTCAATTCAATCAAAGCCACTAATAAAAAAATATTTATCCCCTTTTAAATATCCTTGTAGTTCTTACTTTCTCTTACGGCAATAAGTACAGTGAGTGCGGTCAAATTTTCGAAATCGATTTTCGACACACGTTTTAAAGTGCCAAGTGTGCAAAGAAATTTCTGGTTTCTCCCTCTCTTTCTCTTTCTCCCAAACGACTAATCCAAGAATCGCTTTCTTATTCCATTTGGGTACTACTAGCAGATTCGGCACAAAGATTTTGATCAAAATCCAACACCGGAAATGTAACTTTACTGAATGGTTTTACAGTTTTTCTCGAAAATAATTTCAACGGTTTTCATTAAATATGATACACTCACTATATACATATATATCTATAAAAAAGAAGCTATTTTTTGTCTCGTACTGTCACGATTTTGGCCACTTTTTTGTAAAATGCTTTAAAATTGAAAAAAAGCGGCTGAACTGATTTTAAAGTAGTTGCACTATTTGACACAGAATGTCTAAAGAATGTTACATGTTCGGGTTGGGCGCCGAAGGCGCTTATATTGCAAATTCAGCTGGACGGATTTTAATGGTTTACCCATTTGACACAGAATTTTCTTGAGAATGTCAAGAGGTGTGTGGGGTTTTCTAGAGAATGTTAAAGGGTGAGTCCCTGCCTGGAACATTGGGCATAAACTGGCAAGTCATGCAAAAATATGCATGACAAATAATAATTTTAACACAAATTATTTATCAAAGTGCAACAATTCTTAAATTTCTCATTTCTAAATTCATAATACCGCCAAGGCCCCGCTAGGCTGCCAAATTAGGCAGCTAAAGTGATTAGAATTTAATACAATTATAATCATTCGGATTTTCTAGCGGTTCGAACCATTTGGTACAGAATTTGACTTAAATCGGGAATAGAACCCCAGTAGGTGGCGCGTTCTGCAGGTATTTTTTGTAATATTAATAGCTTAACTAACAAAGCGTAATCAACTTTTTTCTTGTACCCTATATCTATTGCCAAAACCAAGTATCAGTTTGAAAAAAAATCAATCTAAAAGAAACACTGATCACTGTAAATTCAAGTTAGTACGAAATGCAAAATAACCGTTGTGGTGAAAGGATGAAAGGGTTTCCTGAATTATATATATGTAGGGAGCGGGCAAGAACAAGTTAACTTCAAAGGCTGACGCTAGACAGAGCAGCTGTGTGTGTCTGTTGTATGTATGTATGTAGAGAGTAGTTAGCACTTGGTAGTGAGTGAGTGCAGAGGGACATTTGAAAGAGGTTATAGACGAAAAACGACGGGAAGTAACATATTATTTGATGTGGTGTTGTAATTGTAATTGTTCCTTACCAATAGATTATGCTCTGTTAATAAAGTTTCTTTTATATTCAGTTGAATTTAATTGTAATAAAACTACACGACATTACCTTAAGTCCCACACATTATTTTGGGGGCAGCTCCGGGATAGTTTTCCTTTTTTTTAAATGCGTAGTGGACTTTCTAATTTGTCGTGTAGTTTTTGCGAGAAAATGCCGTACAAAAAGAATAAAGAAAAGAACTTACATAGTTGTAAATAATAGTACAAACTCTTCACCAAGCCAAAGAGAAAAAATGTTTCAAAAAAATATTAAAGATACTGATGATAATAATAAAAAAAAATCTGGTGTGAAACACTCACACAACTTTCTCTTACTCCAGTTCTCAAAATGATAATTGACAAATTTTATAGTTTGTGTACCAAATTTAATGAAATTCGTCGAAAACTGAAAAAACTGTTCTTTTTAGTTAGTATTAGTAAAAGCGCACTTCCGGTTTACTAATTTTCTTGAAACTTGGAATTTCAGCCATCCATTTATTTCTAACTAATTATGTTTGGATGATAGAATTGTATAATCAACTAGGATAGCACTTTAGATGAAAATCTAACCCTACCCCTCCCCTAAAAGTGCCCTTAAAAGAATTTCCCAGAGAAATGTTTTAGATAAAAGGTGTAGATCTTTGCATGTTTAGTTTATATACGAAGTTTCATAAAAATCGTCGGAGCCATTTTTGAGAAAATTTTGAAAAAGTGAATAAATCATTTAGTAAATTGGTAAAGTAAACGCACTTCCGGTTATCCGATTTTTTTCAAACTCGGAATTTCAACAACATATTTAATTCTAATTAACATTATTTAGAATGACAGAATTGTGAAATAAACTGAAATAGCACTTTAGATGAAAACCTAACTCCACCCCTCCCCCAAAAGTGCCCTTCAGAGCATTTTCCCGGAGAAATGTTTCAAATAAAAGTTGTAGCTCTTTGTATGTGTGGTTGATGTGTCGAGTTTAAAGAAAATCGTCGGAGCCATTTTTGAGAAAATCGCAAAAAAGTAAAAAATCTAACTAGTAAAGTGGTACTTCCGGTTGAGGAATTTTGACAGATAACGTAGTGTCAGATCCCACGGTGATGCCTAAATGGAATATCAAGTTTTAACTTTCTACGGTTTTTCGTTTTTGAGCTATGCTGTTCACATACATACATACACACACACACGGACACACACAGACCATTTGCTAAAAACCACTTTTTTGGACTCAGGGGACCTCAAAACGGGTATTTCCGGTGAAAACTCGATATCGAAAATTTGACACGATTACAATACTTCCTCTTACTAGGAGTAAGAGAAAGTAAAAAAATCGTGTGAAACACTCAACAACTTTCTCTCACCCTTTCTCAAAATTATAAAATTGACAAATGTTATAGTTTGTGTACCAAATATAACGAAATTCGTCGAATACTGAAAAAGCTGTTCAGTAAAAGCGCACTTCCCGCTTACTAATTTTCTTGAAACTTGGAATTTTGGCCATCTATTTATTTCTAATTAATTTTGTTTGGATGATAGAATTGTATAATCAACTATGATACCACAATAGAGGAAGCTGTTACCGCACCCCTTCCCCATAACTGCCCTTAAATGAATCTTTCCAGAGAAATACTTAAATAAAAGATGTAGATCTTTGCATTTTTAGTTTATATACGAAGTTTCAAGAAAATCGTCGGAGTCATTTTTGAGAAAATCGCGAAAAACTAAAGAAATCATTTAGTAAGTGTTAAGACAAACGCACTTCCGGAAATCAGATTTTTTCAAACTCGGAATTTCAACAACATTTTAATTCTAATTAACATTATTTAGATGACCGAATTGTCTATTAAACCGAAGTAGCAGTTAAGTGAAAAACCTAACCCCGCCCCTCCCCCAGAAGTGCCCTTAAATGAATTTGCCCAGAGAAATGTTTCAAATACAAGTTGTAGCTCTTTGTATGAGTAGTTGATACACCATGTTTAAAGAAAATCGTTGGAGCCACTTTTGAGAAAATCGTAAAAACGTAAAATAACCAACTAGTGAAGTGGTACTTCCGGTTGAGGAATTTTGACAGATAACGCACCGTCAGATCCTATGGTGATACCTAAACGTAATATCAAGTTTCAACTTTCTACGGTTTTTCGTTTTTGAGCTATGCTGTCCACATACACACACACACACACCACACACACACACAGACCATTTGCTAAATACTACTTTTTTGGACTCAGGGGACCTCAAAACGTTTTTCGGTGAAAACTCAATATCGAAAATTTGGCACGATTACAATACTTCCTCTTACTAGGAGTAAGAGAAAGTAAAAAAGGAAATGCCTTGTGGCCTGGAAATAAGAATAAGTAATTTAATCGTTTCCGCTCTTATAGATACCGGATCAGATGTGAGTTTAATTAATTACTCTCTATACAATACAATAGGGAAATCCAATCTTGAGAAATCATCAAATTTAGGATTTGGTGGAAATCATGTTGCAACTTTGGGCCAATTTAAAACTTTAATATTTATTAACGATCGGCAGTATGAAACAAATGTTTATGTTGTTCAGGATAAATGTTTATTTTATGAAGTTCTTTTAGAAAGAGATTTTCTTCAATCAGTAAATTTAATTGTCCGACATAATCAGATTTCAATAGAACCAGAAGAAGAATGTTTAAAAGTTTTGCAGAATAAATGAATACTGTGAAGAGGAGTTAGGTATTGGCGCCAGACAGTTTACGGAAAAGGTGTTAAGAATAAAGAGGAAGTATTGCCCTAAAAAGAATGATGAAGTCGATGTGAAATTAAAACTTATTCTAACTGATGAAGAGCCAGTGTTTCAGCAACCTAGGAGGCTAGCCCACTGCGAACTGAAAGAAGTCGAAACTCAAATTGACGAGTGGCTCAATCAATCAAGCACAGCAACTCGGAATATGCAAGCCCGATTGTGTTAGTGAAAAAAAGAATGGGAAAAAGAGAATTTGCATGGACTATCGTAAGCTTAATAAGAAGATTGTAAAAGACAGATACCCGATGCCACTAATTAAGGATCATATAGACCGACTAAGGGATGCTCGCGTTTTGAGCGCAACAAATTTAAAGAACGGTTTCTTCCATGTGCCTGTTGACAAAGATAGTCAAAAGTACACCGCCTTTGTGACGCCAACCGGTCATTATGAGTTTCTAAAAACACCTTTCGGCCTTTGCAATTCTCCGGCAGTTTTTATTAAACTCATTAACCACTATTTAAGTATTTCATATTTAATGGAACAATTATGACATTATAATTCCTGCCAAAGACTACGCTGAGGCGATGGAACGATTAAAAATAGTTTTAAAACGATGCGAGGAATATGGCTTATTTATTATTTGGGAGAAATGTCAGTTTTTTTAAAACTAAGATAGAATATTTGGGTCACGTTATTCAAGAGAATAATATAACACCTTCCCCTACTAAAGTGAAGCCAGTCATGCAGTTTCCACAGCCAACATCTATAAAACAAATGCAGAGTTTTCCTGGCTTGACGAATTATTTCAGAAAGTTTATTAATGGCTACTCCAAAATATCGCGTCCCTTAACAGATCTTTTAAAAGCTCAACCAAAATTTAAATTTGACGAGGAAGAGAAAAGTGCGTTTAGCCAGTTAAAGAGGATCCTATGTTCATATCCTGTTTTGAAGTTATTTCATCCTGAAAATGAGACCGAACTTCACACGGACGCCAGCAAAGATGGATTTGGAGCTATTCTTTTACAGAGAGACCCTAACGATAAGAGATTACATCCAGTTTATTACATGAGTCACAAAATTAGCGATGCAGAAAAGAAGTTAACAAGCTACGAATTAGAAGTCCTGGCAATCGTCACAGCTTTGAAAAAATTCCGAGTATATTCTTCTCGGGTTAAAGTTTAAAATAGTCACTGATTGTGCCGCATTCACGATGACGATGAATAAAAAAGAGTTAACACCGAAATTAGTCAGATGGGCTTTCCTTCTAGAGGAATTCGATTATACAATAGAACATAGAAAGGGAGATAAAATGAAGCATTGCGATGCATTAAGCCGACATCCAGTGACTATGGCCGTGGGAAATGAGTTTATAGCAAGATTATCAGACGCACAAAAAAAAAAAAACCAAAAAATGAAAACTATAATGAAGATATTAGAAAGATCTCCATATGAAGATTATTTTAAAGAAGCTGACATCCTATTTAAACAAAAAGACGAAAAACGATTATTAGTGGTGCCAGTGAATATGCAAGGAGAAATTTTAAGAAAAGCCCATGAAGAAGGACATTTTAGTTTGAGGAAAACAAAGGATTATTATGTAGAGAATTTGAAGCCAAAGGTGAGCGAATCATAGCGAACTTATCCCTTGTCTACTCGCCGCAAGGAAGCAGGGTAAAGAAGAGTGTCTCTAAAATCCAATTGATAAAGGAGATACACCTTCGATACATTCCATATCGACCATCTAGGACCGTTGCATTCCACTGGGAAAGGATACCGATACATTTTCGCAGTCACCGATGGATTTACTAAATTTGCTTGGCTTTATCCCGTAAAGACGACATCTTCTAAAGAAGTAATAGATAAGCTTGATAACTTAATAAGTAATTTTGGGATGCCCAAAAGAATTATATCCTAAAGAGGAACGGCCTTTACTAGCCATGAATTCGAGGAGTTTTGTAATGAAGAAAGAATAAATCATATTGTTATTGCAACCGGAGTGCCAAGAGGAAATGGACAAATAGAGAGGCTAAATAGGGTTATATTGTCAGTTATTTCAAAACCTAGCATCGAGAAACCGGAAATTTGGTACAGGCAATTTGGAAAGTGCAGGCCGCTTTGAATAATACCTATCATAGAAGCACCGGATAATCACCATTTAAGTTGCTCTTTGGAACAAATATGAGGAACTCTGACAATATAAGGTTAGTTGAAATCATAGAAGAATCGATAGCGAACATTTGTGATAGACAGAGAAGTGCTGAGGGAAGAGGTGAAGAAACAAATCTCGAAACTACAAAAAGGAACAAGAAGGGATTCAATAAGAAGAGGAAGGCCGCTAGAAAGTACCAAAAAGGCGATCTGATCGCCATTAAAAGAACACAGTTCCTACCAAACTCCAAGGTGCGCGAAAAATTCCTAGGACCCTATAAGGTGACTGGAAGACGAGGCCCCGACAGCTACGAAGTTGTTAGAATTACCAGTGATGAAGGACTAGCTCCAGCGCTGATCTGATGAAGCCATGGGCATCAACTGCGGACGGAGACCAGATGTCCGATCTCGAATCTTTAGCATCCGAGGCGGATGCTGTGCAGGCTGACCGCGATGTAGGGAGCGTGCAAGAACAAGTTAACTTCAAAGGCTGACGCTAGAGAGCAGAGGATTTTGTGTGTGTGTGTGTGTGTGTGTGTGTGTGTGGAGTAGTGATGGGCAAAACGACTCCGCCATCGGATTCGTTGGATTTGAATCGGTTCCAGGATCGGAACCGACTCCATAAAACTCGTTCCACGGTTCCTTTTCCTTCAGAGAATAAATACATAAGGTGTAATTAAAAATGTCCTTTAAGGACGGAAACTCCAGCGGGCATAGTAGTCTCACTTAGGGACTACCCGAGCTTCTCCTAAGTATGGAATTATAATGGTAATTCCTAATGGTAGTGTGTAGTAAAAAAAGCTGGTCCCAGCTCCCATGATAGAAACAGATTTTGTATGTTACAAGAAAAATAATCTATTAAATATTAAAATATTTATATAATTAATTATACCAAAAAGTAATCATGCACTTGTGCAATCAATTTAAAATTTAATCATTTATTGATTGAATTAATTTTTTAATCTAATTTAATCAATTCAATTTTGAATTGTTTAATTTTTAGTTGTGGAAAACTGATCTGTTGATTAAAAATTTAATTTTTAGTTACAACAAAACCAAATTTTATCTTGAATTAATAAGTAAAGTTTGGGCGATTAAATTTTTAATTTTAGTTATGACCAATGATAGTTTTTTAAATTTGATTTCTTATTTGATCGTTTGTAACTTTACACTGGCTCCATCTCGGACTCTGACCAGTAACTGAAATCTGAAAACTGATTAATATTTTTAGTCTCCTCCACCTTCCATACCCACTTCTCATGCCCTTTAGAAATATTTTTTCATGAAATGAAACTTCATGTATCTCATTCATTTGTTATATATTTTTTTAGAGTGATTGTAACTTTTTTTTATTATTTTTCTGATTAAAATTTCAAATAAACCTTGTAGAATATTTAAAAAATAAAATATATAAACGTAGAGAGCGATCTGGTGTTAGTAAAGTGAAGATGGATTCAGTTACAGGCACCATTGCCTTTGGAACGAGTTCGTGGAGCCGGTTCCATTTCAAGCGTTTCTATTGGCTAGATTCAGTGATTTGATTTATTCGTTCACTCCGGAACCAAATAATCTGAATCAACTCCGGCTTTGGGTCCAGACGGTTCCAGGGATTCAACCAATGAGAGTGCCCAGATTGGAGTCAGATTCAGAAACCCGTTCCAAGTTCACTGCTGCCTGTAACTGAATCCATCTTCCCTTTTCTAACACCAGATAGCTCTCTCTATATGTATATATTTAGAAAAAATATTATTAAGTTGAATATAATTTTTTGTCGAAATATAATTTATGCTTCTATGCAATGGAAATAATTCAGTATTAGTGTATACTGGTTATTCAATCTATGAAATATTGACCGTAAAAAATTATACTAGGAATTCACTCCCACCGCCCAACCATCTGTATTTTAAGCTCACCAGGATTGTTAGTATGGTTTGAGGTTACAAAATATAAGTTAGAATCCTGTCACTGGTTCTTTCAACATGGCCACAACTCAGTTTAATACTTAATTTTCGTGTTATACCTGCCTTAATTTAATTTTAAATAATAAAAATTTCATTTAATTTTGCTGGAATCAGTTTATTTAAAAATAGGGATTTGAATCAACTCGTTCCGCTACTGGATTCGTTCCAGTGAACCGACTCCGCTCGAACTGTCCCATCACTAGTGTGGAGAGTAGTAAGCAGTTGGAATTGTAATTGTTCCTTACCAATATATTGTGCTCTGTTAATAAAGTTTCTTTTATATTCAGTTGAATTTAATTGTAATAGTTAACTACACGCATTACCTTAAGTCCCATATATATTTATTATGTGTGTGTGTGCCATGGTGTGTGTTTGTATATGTGTGGCTTTAACAGCTTACAGTAAAGCCATGAAGTTCGCACTTGATTATTCGTATACTTATTAACAGAGAAACTAAGAGGTAGGTTTAGATCTGTTACAATTTTTCTATATATCTTAAAAATGGTGCGCCGTAGCTGATTTTAGTTTTCTCTAAACTAAAATCCCCACGCACGGGGGTTAGGGTTACTTACTTTTGACGAGATCTTTAAATTGATTGAATACGGATGTTATATAGCTTAATTATATATGTATGTATAATTTAGGAATGTTAGTCCACATTCCAATCCAGTTTCAGACAATTTATAGTAACCATGATAACAGATTCAATTCAATTGAAATGATTGCAAAAAAAAACTCAAATCGAACAATTATGTGAAGTGCATTCAAGTAAAACCGCGCATCGTCAGCTTCCCGAGGTTCAGGGGGCCGAGCCCTTAGTAGTAGTTAATTTTTAAGAATTTTCTTGAGAATGTTAAAAGGTTAGATAGGATGGGTATTGAAAGCGCCAGGGAAGGAAGCCCCCTAAAATATATATATTTTTGAACATTTTTCTAGAAAACTGATTATTAGAATTTTAATTTTTGAGAAAGCTGTAATGTTAAGACTACCACCTTCACCAATCATACAATACTAAGGCCATAAAAACTTTCAATAAATATGCCAAGTTCGAAAAATCTGTCAATTGGAATTGTGAGACATGCAGAAAGACATCTATGAGTTTCTGGCTGATGCCAATAAGACATCAGATTTTTTGTATTACTCAATTGAAGCCTTACCTTGTTTTCCTTGTCTTTGTTTTTCGTGTTCTCTTAAATCTTCGGGAGGAATACCTTCCATCCCATAAATTTCTATTTCTATATTTGATCTAGTTGACATTGAATTTGGCACTTTGTCAATTGCCTCTTTATGCACCTAAGGAAAATGTAAAGCATTAAAATTTCCACCTGACATGTTTTATGTAGCTAATTCAAAAAATAAGATATAGAAGTGAAATAAAGTAAATATTACTTCTTTTTTTTTTATATATAAAATCGAGAAAATCAAGAACTGAATACTTTCATCAATAACAATATTACTATTTCAATGTCAAATAATAATTAAAAAATAGAAATTATGACTGAAGGTGTATATTTATTGCAGTTTTAGTAATTAGGAGTTAAACACTATCCAACAACATGGCTGACACTTGCTCATTCCTTCTCACTCATTTCTAAAACTAAAAGTATCAAATACCTATGAAGATATTTATTAAAAAATATAATAATAATTATTAACGAAAAGAAATACTACGATTATGTTAGTAAATTTTCATCATTTACATTTGCTAACTGGTTTTCAGACTGTATATAATAAAGGACATTATCTTCCTCGAATATCTTGCCATGAGGCTTAGAGATCCAACTCAAAGCAGTGAGGTGATGAAATCATAAATGAGTATGCGACTATTGTGTATATGCAAAAAAGGTAAATAAATAAGGAATTAAATAGTATTAGTAGCTGAGAAGCGTCAACCATATTGGACACTGATTTACTCGTAATCATCTAAGCTTCTTATTAATAAACTAATACTTGGATATTGTATTAGTGATAACTTGGAAAAAAACGCAACATTCAATTTTAAAAATAATGTGGCCTAACCTACAAATCACCTTCACCTTTCAATTTAGCACACTCAACGTTTACCTATCAAGTTTTAAATTTAATCTTATTTTAATACATTACAAACGAAAGTTCAAATACTTCTAAGGTATTGTAATTGTACCCAAACTTTAAATAAAGCCTTGCTACTTTAAAAAATTTATTTTATGGAACATATTTACCTGCATACAATGTATTGATAATCCTGGTCCTGTGTACAACTTTTTGTGACAAATATGACATTTAAAATGTTTTGCCTTCTGATGTTGAATTAAAATCTTTTCATCATCAAATTCTCTATTACAATACCTAGGTTAACAGTGTTAAGAAAAAAAAAAACGAAGAAGAAATAATATGAAAGTACAGAACTTCTAACGATAGAACTATTTATAAAAATATAGCTAGACTTATTTCGAATTATTTTTAGCTCGAATTAAAATATGGCTATAAATAATAATGAATAATAATAATGCAAAGATAATGGTCCACTATAGTGTTTAAGAAAGGATACCAGCACCAGGGTTTTGACTGCTTCTTTTTCTTACGGCCCATTTTACCACTAAATTTACAAAATTAATTAACAAAAATTACTCTAGTAAAAAGCACGCCAAACAGACAAATTTCCAACAAAATATGGCTGCCGTGTGGTACCTCCAGATACAGTATTAACAACTTTAGAACACCAAGAATATATACAGGTATAACTTGTAGAAAATTTCATTTCTAAACATATCATTATATTAAACCATGTGAAAACTCGTTCAAAATTATTCTCGCAATGCTTGATTAATTTAATTATGAATGAAAAAAACACTAACTTTTTTTATATCAAGAATTACAACTTGATCAGCTGTTTTACGGCAACCAACATAATTCTCTCAAAAGTGGGCTGGGCACTTTTTTAGTTGGTGTTGTTACGGCTTGAGTTCTTTGAAGCAATTTAATAGTGAATTTCTAAATTCAGCAATGAGGTATATATTATTATATACATACCTGATATGTATGACCATAGCAATTGTTTGTATATGCCTGTTTTACACCATAATTTTACAAGAAGGTGAAACTCTGAGCATTGGTTGGCTATTGGAAGAAATATCTCCTTATTTGTGGACATGTTTAGGTATCGGATTGTCTGTTGCATTATCAGTAGTTGGAGCAGCCCTAGGAATTCATACTACTGGGGTTAGTATTATTGGAGGCGGGGTAAAAGCTCCAAGGATTAAAACGAAAAATCTGATTTCTGTCATTTTTTGTGAAGCTGTGGCTATTTATGGTTTAATCACAGCAATTGTACTATCTGGTTATGTGGAACAATTCAATTATCAGCATGCATTAGAAAATGATGAAGTGAAAGGACGGAATTGGATGTCTGGATACCTTATGTTTGGATCTGGTCTCACAGTGGGGCTTGTTAATTTATTCTGTGGAATTGCGGTTGGCATCGTTGGATCAGGCTGTGCACTAGCAGATGCTGCTAACCCAGCGTTATTTGTTAAAATTTTAATTGTGGAAATTTTTGGCAGTGCTATAGGTTTATTTGGTCTGATTGTCGGTATATACTTAACATCTAAGGTCAAGATGGGGGATAAGGCAAATTAGAAAAATGTTACTTTTCTTAAAACCGGAAGAAAAAGTGCCGGACACGACTTATTCTATGTTCAAATTATTCCTCGTATGCCTAGTCAGGCAATAATAATCAGGATATATGAAGTATTTTTAAATTTCACTATAACTGTTTGATTAAAAAAAAAAAAAAATTAAGCAAAAGGTATTACTAAATTTTGTTTTTGTAACAGGTTTTTTTTTAACCAGTAACGAATAATAATGTATGGAAGTACATTTCTGAGAAAAGTACTTTAGGAAAGTGAATAGTTAGAATATAGTTAATTTGTAAGAAACCGTTTTATTTCTTTTTTGGGAGGGTAATTCGTTATATTTTTTTCGTTTTATAGTTGGTAAATTGAAGAATACATTCCTGTGCATTTGCTGGAAGTTTGTATATTTTTTTCGCTTTTTATGTAAATTATTTATATTAAATTCTAAAATTTGGGATATGTTAATATAATTTGTGTATATAATATATCTTTGTGAGATAGATATTTAGTGATTGCCACTGTTACCTTCATTTATTATAGAGTGCATTTAAGAAAATTAGATTTTGTAAATAAATATATTATCTCCTACAGCACTGTACCTACTGGTTGTTCCATTAAATTGATTGAAGATTTCTAAAAATTCTCCGCCAATTTATTGTATTTTTAATATAACTGGAATGTAATATTTCCTTAATGAACAATTGTAAAAAATAGATATGTTTTAGAAATAGAAATATTGTATTCTATTTTTCCTCTGTTTATAACTTTTCATTTGATTTACTAAATCTCGAACAAATTATTATAACTTATACTTAAAATTAATATTGATCCTGTTTAATTCAGAAATAACAAATTCACTCCTGTTTGGTTCTAAAGCACAAAATATATTTAGAAGAAATCAAGATTTTATTGTATTATTAACAGTGTCATGTAAGTACGGTTTTCTGTTATTATGCCCAATTAAATTTGCTTGCCTGGAACAAAAGATCAAAATAGTAATTCGGTCATCTTAAAAAGCGGGAAGTATAGGGATTCGAGTCCCTGAAACTATAGATACCGAACGATATACAAACTATAAGAATCGTACATTCTGCAGCTAAAACAGGCAGTGCTGATGAGCGGTTATTACTGGTATAAACTAAATTGAAGGCTGCATTCAAGAACCCTCCTGTGGATTCTTCAGTGTCCTGATATCTGTGCATTAAATAGTATAAATGATGGAGCTTGAGTTGATATCTTATATGCTCATCAATTATGATTAAGCTAACAACTTCTTGA
The DNA here is from genome assembly GCA_011037195.1 of Triatoma infestans. Classification (NCBI taxonomy): domain Eukaryota; kingdom Metazoa; phylum Arthropoda; class Insecta; order Hemiptera; family Reduviidae; genus Triatoma; species Triatoma infestans. Next base: position 172,495 of record JAAEAF010001247.1, on the reverse strand, counting down.
GGAGATTTTTTTGGCGGTATCCACTAAAAATAGTTTATCAAAATGTTCGCCCAAGTTATAATATAGGAATGCTTTTTTTACTCCAGCAATCCGGGGACGGAATCGTCCGTCAGCGAACCATTCCGTATTCAATTCATAATAATATAGTCATAAATTAACCACCATTTCATCAATGGTCAGAGTAAGGTTTGCAATCAATTCTTCTAGAGAGATGACTTCAACGTATGCTACGAGGGATAAAATCATAGATCCAATAAATTTATTTAAATTCTATTCCAGATTTAAAAATTCTCTTAAACATTTCCACCTCTTTATTTGAACTAATTAAAAAAAAGTTCTTTATTGAGATACTAATAATATTCTATTAGTAAAATCTAAAGAAAAATTTCTCTCAGTTAATCAAATAAACGAATAATCATTTCATTAATGGAATTACCAATTATTGCAATTATTTTTCGAAATAATTTATTTCAAATAATGTCCAACTTGCCGCGAGTTTAAAATAGATTAATTCGAAGCCGATATTTCGAAGAGATTTAATAAGTAGTAATGTATTGAGAATTAATTGGTCATTTTTTTAAGCAGACTGAAAGACGCTTTAAAATAATGATGTACACAATTTACTATTTTTCTAATATAAACATGTTTACGTTCACTGGAAAAAAAATCAAATTGCAAACTTGAATGGTCTTTCGCTTTTACCACAACTGGCTAGCCATTAGCCAAGAATAACAAATATTACCTCTTAAAAGCTAATTTTATAGCACACATTTTTCAAGAAAACTTTTGAACATTCTTAAAGAGAATTCAGTCCAGTGTGAAAATGCCGAGATTTAATGGTCTTATAGTATTTTTAACTATTAACTTTTCTATTAATTATTAACTATTAATTTTTCGATGTAGGAAGTTATGAAATACAGATGTATGAATTTTAAATGGTAAAACTCAGAAATCTCCCCCCTTGCTACAAAAATCCGAATTAAACCGAGAAGTAAACCTTCCTTGGATATGTCTTTAAGGTTATGTACATTTTGTTACATTATGTATTCATTTTTTGTAACTATTTTTTTTTTTTTTTTAATGGTTTTACTTATTGTTCTGAATTGTGTTTTTGAAGTGTAAATAATGTTTTTAAATTAATTCATGGACAAGTGAAATCAGATTTGGTAAATATTTTATGTTTTTTTTTAAAAAGAAAATTAATTTCAATTTTCATTAATATCTGTCCTCTTACCAAATTTCCATCCTACATTAGTTTTTGGAACAAATTTTTCATTTTCTATAAAGAGAAAACAAATATTTATAATTATAAAAGCATTATGTAACATAATACTACCAGTTAATTAACACCATTTTGGGAAGTAGTCATCGGTTAAACTCCTGCAATCGATAAGTTGAACTGTTAAGATAAATTTGGAATACATTTTCATTAGAAAACAAAGATTATCAAACTTTCTTTACTAATAATAAACTTTAAAGGATGTACAACTCATAAATGGCCAGGTTCAAAAGAAAAATGTACAGAACTAACATTTTTTCAGAAAAAGTTATATTAACAGGCCAGAATTATGTGAAGAAACTATACTGCTTCCAAAGTCAAAATAATTAGACAAAAATGTAGATAACTGAAAAAGACAATCCCTTCTTTATCTGCGTCAATGAAACCTATAAACAGTCTGAATCTAAAGACAACTGCTTTGCTAACTGATGAAATAGACATAATTTTATCAGATAGCTGTTGCAACGGAATGCATGTTATTATTTGCAATACATCCTATTATTTCACTGTTTTTTAGATTTTACGTCATCATATGTTACATTTGAATGTTAAATATTCAGCTTATCATATATGTACTTCAAATTTTATTTGTTTTAATGAAGCAACATTAGTTAGCAAAAGCCTAATATTGTAGAAATGTACACCCAGCAGCACTTTTTAACTAGCATCGGACATAGTGTCATTCAGTTAAATTTTGGATCACTTGATATATGTCTTAACTCTAAATAATAAAAGAGATTGTATACTTACCTTTATTCAGTGACTATTCCATGTTTGTCCATCTTCTAGTGCCTTCTGATTAAAAATCTTTATAGATATTTGTATAATCCTGTGACTTTATATACACAATAGCTATTTCCTCAACTCAAACGGTAGAATCATTCTCTCTAAGTACACTCTCATAGGAATTGTTACAATACTTATAATACCTCGGTCTTGTTGGAAAATAGAATATCTTCATATAGGAAAGGGGGGTCCAGGTACTTGTTCAATGCATTAAGCATAATATTTCTTTCCTTGTTATGCATTGGGCAGGCCGTAATTATATATTGGACATCTGCACATTACAATTTATGCGGACTGGTGACAGTCTTTGTTCTATTCTATGCAGGTGTGATTTGTACACCGCGTTTGCCCTTAACCTGCTAATATTAGGCACTGCGTGCTGATCCCACCCCCTTAATCCTAGAGCATTTTGGTACTGAGGCATCATAATTCATTAAATAATCCTTTCATATTACTGTTATCTTCTGTCTTTTTTTTTGAGGTATTTCTGGTTATAAGATCTAATATCAGATCCTCTTTAGCAATCATGTCTACTATATCTTATGCTGTAGGCCACAATGTCCCTTAATCCACAAGAAATGAATTGTTATGCCCATCCCTTTTGAACATGCAATCATTCCATTATTTGTGAGACAATATGATTAAAACCTTTATTATTATTATTATTATTCAAAGAAGGGGAGGGCAAAACCCTACGCTATCCGAAGCCTCCCTGGACCCATATAGCTACCCCTAAAGAATAACAACTACTGTGTCTGGAACAAAAGTCCAGGCCCAGGTTTTACCTATCTTAATTTTACACAGACCGAACGAATCGGACCATAACCTTAAAAGAACATAGCTTAAGATCCTCTACCGATATTCTATTCCGGCCGAAGGTCCTAAACCGAATCTCCTCACAGCCCAAACAATCCGTCATCAGATGCACGGTTGTTTCCTCCTCCGTCTCACAAACTCTACAAAAGGGGCCAGGCATGAGTCTCATTGAATAGAGATGTCTCCTTAAGCCATAATGCCCAGTGAGGAAGCCAACCAGATGCCTGAGCGAGGTCCGTGAAAGACGCCGGACCCCCATTCAAAGCTCCTTCCGGACCCCCAATGAGCATCTTAGACTGCCGACAACCCACTGCACCATCCACTGGTCATCCAAGTTTGGAAGCCTGACAGACATGTGCCAAAAGACACACCAACAGCAGGCTCGGGAGCAATGAAAGGGAGAGAGGGGCGCCTAATTTGGCAAGCCTATCCACCTCTTCATTCCCAAAGATTCCCATGTGACCTGGAACCTATACCAGAAGCACACCCTTCAGTGAAGAAAGATGTTCCAGTCTTTTAGAACATTCCAACACCAATCTGGAAGTGAAGACACTTGAACTAAGCACCTTCAACGCAGCTTGGCTGTCCGAGCAGATACAAACACCCTTTAAATTAGTTTTACGCACCCTCTCATCCAAAATACAACAACAAATTGCATATACCTCAGCCTGGAAAACGGTGGCCCCTCACCAAAAGGCACCACCAAATGGTCTCCCGTCTCAAAATAGACGACAGGCCCAGACCTACAATTCATCCTGGAACCGTCCGTAGCATCGGAGATAATTTAGTAATCACCCCAGACGGACCCAGGGTTAACCAATCTTCCCTAGAAGGCAACCTAACTGTAGGACAAAAGTCTTCAACACCCTATCAGAAGGGAAACCTGTAATGGGAATCCTTAAAAGCATCTCGCGATAGATGGTTGAAGGACCATATTGCTTATTCTGCCAAAAACCTGCCTGTTTAATTCTATAATAGGCTTTCATTGCCTGATTTTTCACCTCCACAAAAAGAGGTGGAGTTCCCAACGAAGTCTCCATAGATGCGGTCGGTGTAGTCCGAAACGCACCAGTCACCGCCAGGCAAGCCAAGCGTTGGATATCCTCCAGCAGCTGTCTAGCGGATCGTGTTTCAATGCGACGGTCCACACTAAAACCACACTAAAGGTTTAATAACCATGCAATAAATCCAAAACATCACCTTGGGAGTGATCCCCCAGTTCTTACCTACAACTCTTCGACATTGCCAAAAGGAAATTAGTGCCTTTTGATGCTGTGTCTTAACATGTTCCGACCAGTTCAATTTACTGTCGAGAACTACTCCGAGGAACTTCACTGATTTACTAAGCTGTATGGAGGTGTAAAACCTACTATCGCCCTTCTATGAGTAAATAGAATGACCTGGGTCTTATAAGGATTAATGAAAAGACCTTTATCCTGTGCTCAACAATATACCATGTTAAGGGCACTTTGCATTAAGTCCGAAATAGTGGACAGACAACGCCCTAACAATAAAATAACTTCATCATCGGCATATGCTTACACATAAAATCCCGATGAATTCATCCTAACCAGAAGGTCATCCATGACGGCACACCACAACTTTGGTGAGAGACAACCCCCTTGAGGGCACCCTCTCCCCTCTAGTACTATCATGGTGCGCCCGCCAAGGAAAGCCTGTACAGCCCAAGTGGACAGATACTAACAATCTCTCGTATATTTATCATAACCTCATTTCTTAACCCCTGATATTGTGTTTTCCAAATAGTCCCCTCTTTCCACGTCCCGTTATAGCTATACCTGCCCGCTGTACACTGTGATGTATATGTTCACCTCTTTGGTGTTGATGTGTTCCCACCTATTTATTTTCTTAAAATATGAGTTAAAGTTGTCATGTTGTGAAGTTTTAACATTTCTTATTATTATAAAGTAAACCAAAAAATTTATAAATTAATCTATATATTTTATTTTCTATTACTTTATGTTTTTGGTTTCTCGATTTTCTCTTTCTAAAAAGAACCCTTTGTATTTGTATGTTGTAGGCCTGATAAAGACATACATTTGTCGAAACGTTGGCAAAAATATAAGTTTTTTATTTTTTAAAAAGACCGAATCAAGCTAATTAAGAAGCTAGCAATCGAATTTTCCTCCACTATATAATGTTGTTATATGCTGTGATATTCCGCAGGAGTTATCCAGGGGAAAGGATTACTTGAGCCAATGCCTATGTCATTGTAGCAGAAATTGGGATCCATCGATCCCATCGGCCATTTTAAGGCTACGTCGATGATTATAACCAGAAGGCGAAATCCTTGTGATGGAAATAGAGGCCCCATTACATTAATGTGTGAAAAGCGAGCCTCTACCAGAATATTTTCCAAATTACTTTTTGTTTACAAAATATATAAGAAACAAACTTTATTATTAACTTATGGAAGTGGATTAGCTCAGTGATGGCGCGTTGGAATCTCACGCGGAGGTCCCGGCTTCGAGTCCAGTGCTACCCTTAGATTTTTTCTTCCTAGGAGCCTCTATAGCTCCCTGTTCGGTGGTGGACAGTGTTGTCTCTAGTGAGAGAAGACTGACCGTGGCCGGCAGTGCGAGGAAGGCTCCGCGCGAATGACAACAGCTGTTGACGCGCCTTAAATTAAAAAGAAAAGAAACTAGTGCATTAACTGTTTTTTTTTAATAATGATAAGTGCAAAAATCATAGTTCAAATCCAGCAGTGCTGCCCTTAGATTTTCTCATTCTCGGAGCCTACAACTCATTATATGTTGACTGACGAGAGAACACTGCACGGAGGTCTGCGGTTTACTGAGAGAGTTCCGAGGCGGCAAGTAGATCTTGCAGTTCGCAGTGCACTAACCCTTATCAAATTCTAAATCTAATTCCATCTCCTAAATTGCGCACTCTATTGCTCATAGCCACACATTATTTTTACTATCTATTTGATTTATTTACTTTTCATTTATTTCGGATTTTATTATTTAATCATACTAAACTTTGTTGTAGATATGACGTTGCCAATGGTGACTTGTCCTTTGTGCTGTCGGCCAGGATTTAGTTCATCTGATTCCCTTTGTACTGCTTTAGTAGATGTTACCACAAGAAAATTAAGTTGTCCTATTTGTAACCATGAAGTATTAGGACTGGATAAATTCACTATTCACCTATTTAGTCATTCATTAAGTCGTTTTGGGTATCTTAAAACAAGAGAATCGGCGAAAATAAATCATGCCGAAGCAAATAAGACGTATTATGAAAATAAAAATGATAACACGGTGTCTGAAATAGAACAATTTCAAAATAAATATTATAGTACTGATAAACTAGAAAATAATTCAGACGAAGAGGCCAATAAACCACTTGAGAAACAAGATTCATGGGATTGTAATAATTTCCCAGTGAAATGTACAAAAAGTGTATTTAACGATGCATCATTAATTTATTTTCGCACTGATAACGGACAGATATTTGCATTATCGCATGAAAATCTTGGTTCAAACTTGAAAAATGTGACAATAAACACACAAAATTACATAACCAGCACCAATATTACAACGTCTACCCTCCAAACAAATTTAATTGGTAATGTACAAAAAAGAAAGTATTGTCAGACATTCGATAAAGATACTTCTTTTACAAAGACTAAAGGTCTGGATGTAGAAGGTAGCCCAGAGATGTATACTAATGGAGAATCAATGCCTTCTTATCCATCAACGCCTAGTGTTTCCTCAGAAACAGATAAATTTGCTAGCAATAGCAATACAACTGAAAGAGAATTCGAGTCTTGTAGAGATTTATTAACTAAAGGTGATTTCTCCACAAACGGTGATGATCTGAGTGATTTGGAAATAACAGATGCAAATGAAGCAAATAAAAATACTGAGATGCACAGTGCTGTTGACAACAAGGAAACTGAAGACAAATCAAAGGAATCTAACACATGTGAATTATGTTCCTATGTTTTTCCTAATAAAACCATATTGGCAATGCACAATCAACTTATTCATAAAAAGGTTGAAACTGAAGTAGAAAGTAAACGGAAATTGCTTTTGTGCAATCTTTGCCCACGTACATTCAGCTTAAGAAGTAGTTTAATGATTCACAGAAGGGTGGCGCATGCTGGTGGATTTGGTAGGTTTCATTATTTATTGAGATGAAAATGTTAAAATGTTTTGTTTTTTGCAAATTGCTAATATGAAATACTGATCCTAATATTTGAAGCTATTTTTTATTTTGATACTTTTAACACAAGAAATAGCTAAATATTCAATTTTTTTTCAGCTTGTCTATTAATCGGCTTTTGTAATAAGAATACCAAGCAGGGTAGTTAACTTACTTAATATTTTTCTCCTAACATTTGTTACTTTTCTTAGTTTTGTAGTAAATAATTCGGTATATTGTTAGAAAATTATTTCTTGAATGAAATGTGATTTTGTAGTAGCTTTTTTTTGTAAGATCCCCAATTCCTTTTGATTTTTGTAACATTTTATTATATCGTCTGTTACTTCTGCTTTGTTATAAAGGTAATAATGAGAATGCTGCAACATCAAAGCAAGTTACTCAAAATTTGCCTTGTCAGGTGTGTGGGAAACTGTTCAGTAAAGTAAGCATTTTATCATTTATTTATTATTATTAAAACCATCAAAGAGTAGTATCTAAGTTTGTTCTCATACTAGCCAAGTTAACTAAACCTTACCATGAAATTTACGATAATAAATTGAACCTACTACTAAAGGAATGAGGGAAGGGCACAGAAAATGATTTCAAGTTATAGAATGTAAATAGTATATGTAAATAAGCTAATGAATCGATAATAATATCTTTATTTCATTAATTTACAAAATAAAATAAACTTTTAACAAAAATAGTAAATACTATGTCATAAGACCGTCCGAGGTGTTCTGTATCTGAGACCACGGCGTAATAAACGTAAAATAAAATTGAAAAAGTCTTAAGAAATCCTCTGTATTATATACATTGATTTTTAATTAACATAATTTTAAGAAACATCCAAAACTAGTATATACCATCTTTATTCCACATTAGGAACTAGACCGATCTACCACTATAAACAAATGATTAAGTTTTTTTTTTTTGCAATATAAAAAAAAATACTGAAAGTACTATATATAATATTTATTCATCCTAAACTTAGCGTATACAACTCTTTTTCTTTACAATTGCCAATAAGCCTGGACCAGTTATCTCCATCGACACAATTAATACATTTGGTCTCCTTCTGAATGCCTCTGTTTAAACCATGTAATTATGGGCAGATCGCTAAAGAACTATAAACATCTTCATTATCACATAATTTAGCACATAGGACAAGTGGTAATTATTGAGTAAAAGGTCACATAAAGGTAAAAGGTCTCCTTATTTTTACACTCTTAATTGCATCATTTAATGCCATACTATATACATACCTTTAGCACAATTACTTCCGCACTGGCAATATCGTAACCACCGAAAGTCTCCTGAGGTAGATTACTGCTAGTTGAAAACGAATTCATAATATAATAAAAAAGTACAAGGATTATTACAGTAAATATGGAGCGTCCGTCGGGAAAGTGAACAAAATAAAATTAAAATTTTAATAATCGCATATAACTGTACAAAATAAACATTGTATTCTTTTGCTATTACTACCACAAAACAACTATTATGTTTCTCTCTTGTCAGTGTGTGTGAATTCTGTCTTGTCAGTGTGCCCGCCCGCACTTTGGACTTATAATGTTTTCGCTGGTAACAAAGACTTATTCTCAACATACGTTCAGTCAGTTGCTCCGCTGCTTTGTTAGTGTGCACAGTAGTGAGTTGAATTTGATTTCAAATTCTGTGTAGCCACACCTTGAACCTTACTTAACGTTTTTTTTTTGTACGCTTGTGTACCATTACCTATATCAACCATTGTGGAAATTGCGGACCACCATCCTATTCAGCCTTTTGTAAAGAATTATCATCAAGAAGAGCATCATTCTTCTATCCACCACTATCTGTACCAGAGCGGATGTACGTGAGTGTAGGCGACAACGCACAGCTCCAGCAGCATCTTCATCGACGAATTCCAGGCGAGAGAGAAATATAATAGAAAATCTCTAATAAATGCAAATATATTATTCAGCCTTGACATTATATAATCTCTTGCAATTCTGTTCACCTTTCCTTTCTCTTACTCCTATTAAATACAGTCTACTTTGAAATAACTAGTGTACCTTTTTTTTTCATTTTATTTTGTGACGGTACAATAGTAATAGAGGAATAACCAATCTATCTATTGGCCGTACGATTTGGTCCTCCTTGGCCGAATTAAATTAAAATTAAATATCATTCCTGGTCCTTCTTGGACGAATTAAGTTAAAATTAAATCTCTTTTTCTTTTTTTTGGTTCTCTGTTCGCCGAATTAATAAAAAATTTACGTTTGTTATTTTCTATTATTCCTGAAGAATATTTGCATTTATTTTTGTACAGTTCATTGAAATAATAATAAGTTGTCAACAGTTTATCTTTACAACTTGTTAGAATTTAATATATAAACTGAGCAAATAGAATTTGTAAAAAATTTACGCAAATGTGATATATTCTCTTCTGTTCTCAGTAAGAAATTAATTTAATGTATTTAGATTATTTCTTTAAGAATATGTAAGTTTATTTTGTTGATTTACAAAGTTAATCATTTAATTATTCTCAGCCTTCCAGATTAACAGTTCTTATTAGTCAAAGGTACTTTATCTTAAAATATCTGTGTCGAATTTTCAAAATAAGTCTTTTCAAATTTATAAATGTAAATGTTTGAACATTATCTTGAATTTTGATTTTTTTTTTTTCCTATTTTCTCTCACAGTACCAATTTAGTACCTATTGAGTTGCCTTTTAATTTTTTTAAATGTATTGAAGTGAATTAATACTTTACTTTGCTATTTTTCACTTGATCTAATACTCATTTTATTTAAAAATTTGAAGAATTTATGTTGTAATTTGTAATTTTCTTTCAGGAAAATTTAATTGTTGTTAGTTTAATTTCGTTTCAGACAACTTTCTATATTTATATAAACTATATTCTTAGTATCTGTTATATATTTATATATTTCAATTTTCATATTTTATTTTTTTTTTTTAATTTCAACTTTCTATACTTATTTATATAAACTATATTTTCAGTATCTGTTACATACTGACATATTTCAACTTTCATATTTTATTTATTTTTCAATTTTCTTTATATTTCTGGTTTTAGGTAATCTTAATTTTTATTTTTGAGTGATTTGATTTGTTTCATTTATTTATTCTCTTTCTATGATGGCGCCGCCGACCACCAAACCTTCTACTGCTGTAGAGAGTACTCCTAACCTATCCTTGACCAAAGGATCGCCTTGGGGCACAAACGGTTAACACTTTAGCAAAGGATATTAAATTGTATGTAGAGGAAGCCAGGGCAGCATCTGCTGTTGACCCTGAAGCTAAAGCTGTTTTTCTGGGTAGTTTCAGAACTTTAGACAAGGTTTATGAAAAATTTGATATTACTTGGGATAACTTAATGGAATGTTATTTACTTAAGGGTTCAGAGGCGGATTTTCCATCTCCTGAGGATACTACACTACGGCAGGCTGTGGTACGATATTACAAGGAATGCTGTAAAGTACATTTACAGCTTACAACTTCAACATCAACAAATAGTAGCACTTCCGTTTTCAGTTCTTCTTTAATAGCTCAGCGTAAGTTGCCCGAAATAAAGTTACCTAATTTTGATGGTGACTTAACAAAATGGCCCACCTTTAGGGACACTTTTACCTCCTTGGTTCATGATGAACCCACTCTCAGCGCAATGGATAAATACCATTATTTACGTGGTTCTTTAATTGGTCACGCCCTATCCACACTGGCAAACATACCTTTAAGCGCAGATGGTTATGATCAAGCTTGGAATGCCTTGAACGTCAGGTACTTGCCAAAGTTAGGTCGAGGTTTTGGTCTAAATTTGTTTGTGCAGTCCACGTCAAAATGTGGACCAGAACAATGGCGGCAGGCCCTGTTCTTTATTAGATTAAACACTCTACGACTAGTAGTTGGTTTTAATGGTGGCTTCTGACTTTTATTTCGATGCGGGCATTCTCTGTGGAAATGCATTTGTCCGCAGAAACGACATGGAGATGAGGGTGTGCGAGGATTAGAAGTTTTCGAGGTGACAGCGAAAACTATGGGGTTTGTTTCCGAAGCCTGTACTTCCTCTAGGGCATTGGCATAAGAAAGTGCTTCGTCTAATTTTTGAGGTAGCTTTGTTCGTAACTCATTACGAAGCTGTTGAGGAAGTGACTTTAGGAACGCATCAGTGGCCAGTTTGTCTAAAATAGAATGTAAGGCCTCGAGTGGATTAGCTTGAGCTTTTAGGCTAATGGCGGACTGGATATGTCTAATTCAATCCGCGAAGGTTTCAGGAGACTCTGTGGGTAGAGACTGAATATTAGTCATCTGTTGTAAGAGGGCTAGTGGGGTTTTTTCTATTCTAAATCTAGTTAGAAGACGTTCTGAGATTAGAGGATACGTTATAATTGTACCCTGGCGAGGTAATTCGGCTTTCTGCATATCGTAAAATATTTTTGCAGACCTTGAGAGCCTAAGTGCTAGTATTTCTAATTTTGCAGCGTCCTCCCAGCCAGAAAGGCTACCGCAATGGCTAATTTGGTCTAGGAAATCTGAAACACTGGCTGAATTTTCGCCATCGAAGGTGGGTAAACTATTAATTAATTGTAAATTTCTTAAGGGGCTAGCAGGTTGATTGTTAGGGATGGCTGGAGGATTTGCTAATTGCTGCTGAGCAAGTAAATATTCTACAGCAGCGTCGATACCCATATCTTGTCCATTTGTCTTATACATTTTTGAAACAAGAGAATTACTACTTTGGGAAAGATTATATTTTTCAAGGCGTCTGCGTAACTGGATTAAATTGCCGCGAACAGAAAGGTTATTATCGCGTAATGTCTTTACAATTTGCGATCTATTAAGAACACTCATAAATTCAAAATTCACAGGGATTGGGGTACATTGGTACAAATACAAAATTTTAAAAATGAAATTCAATAGAAAATTCAATTATGGGAAATATGTAAGATATTTCCGCTGAAGAAATAATTGAAAAAGCAATAAAATTATCTGATGGATAATTCGTTTAATCAGAAAATTGAAAATTGTATATACTTGTTAATTTGTGGATTCTGGTTGAAAATATCCTAAACAGCTGGCACCAATGAAATGTATTTGGTGTGGTGTGATGTTGTATGTTTGTAGTAGCTTGTAATAGCTTGAGCGGTTTAGTAAAAGGGGTTTGAGTTTGTAAGTTTTAAGAGAGAGAAGTAATAAGAATAATTAAGTAAACACTGGTAGATTAAATTAAATATAACCTTTAAAGATATTTAAATGCTATTCAATAACTCTGTATTTAAGTACAAAACACTTATGTTTTAACTTATAACTGGCACAGTCCTGATGTGTTCTGCTTCGGTGTCTACAACAGAACTATCTTGAAGGAATGTCTTCTAATTGTTATTTCAAATCTTTCCCTGTGATAAGAAGGGGTACACAATGCTATCCATGAACTCTAAAAGACAGTAGTGGTCTTCTACCTGAAATGTCTTTTGCAAGGGAATGTCACACATTTTCATAATTTTGATTTTTTCAAATTAAATATATTTTTATATTTCTTGCATCCATCACACAGACCACCATCCTTTTCAGCCTTTTGTAAAGCATCATCATCAAGAAGAGCATCATTTTTCTATCCACCATTATCTGTACTAGAGCGGATGTACGTGAGTGTAGGCGACAACGGCACAGCTCCTGCAGCATCATCTTCATCGACGAATTCCAGGCGAGAGAGAAATATAATAGAAAATCTCTAATAAATGCAAATATATTGTTCAGCCTTGACATTATATAATCTCTTGTAATTCTGTTCACCTTTCCTTTATTTTTTTTTTTTTATTAAATACAGTCCACTTTGAAATAATGAGTGTACCTTTTTTTTTCATTTTATTTTTTGACGGTACAATAGTAATAGAGGAATAACCAATCTATCTATTGGCCGTACCAAAAATACATCTTTTTTCTTTTCTTTTTTTTGAGGTAGGATGTATAGTGCACTTGCGAACTGAACTATGTATTGTGCCCCGGAGCTTTCTCAGTGCAGTATTCTTTCGTTACACACAACATGTACATCCCTGGACAGTGAGCTGTAGAGGCTCGTAGCAAGAGAATATCTATAGGCAGCATTGCCTGACTCAAATCCGGGACCTACGAGTGGAAGTGCACCGCGCTACCCTTCCCCAACATTATTTATACCTGACCTTACATCTATCTTAGACGCAACTTTTAAAGGCATTGTAAGCGTGCCATACAAAAGCTAGTTTACCCCAGAAGCATTCAGAGTCTAGATTGATAACTTCCGAGGATTTCCATTCACCAATGAAATGGACTGACTTCCACTTGTAAACCACTTGTCCAATGTCCGTTTGCTATTCTAAATACTAGTTTAGGGACTGCAAGAGAAAATTGTACTGGTACTCTTCGCATTTGCTGAAACTTATAGTTTGTCCATTTTCTTCCCTGAGGTAAACCATTTTATTGATTGATTTATTGATAACCAATAGGATGTTCATTATTAATAAATCACCCTAGTGGTATTGTAAATATCAACATTTTAGTATAGAATTGCCCTGATTCTTCTTTTTATTATTATTATTATTGATCTGTCCATTAGCATGAGGGAAATTCTCATTTCAAAGAAGCAGGATCTGGAGGATCAGGAAAAGAGGAACTCCTAGGGGGATAGGACAGGGACCTAGCCAGATGTAGTGCTGGAATCAGCGAATCTAGGCTAGGTCCAAGCAGAGGGGTGGTGTTTTAGCCGGTAGTCCGACACGGCGTGCGTAAATGCATTTCACCTCAAAAAAAAATAAATAAATTGGGCATTTCCGCGTATTGGGATATATACATAGTGAGTGCTACACTTCATAATATGATGGTGGATAGCAACACTTCTCACTTATACTAAACTGCACAAGATTCGCAAACGCCGGAACTATATAAAAAGATAATAAGCAGATCCAAGTTATGACACATCTATAGGAAAATTACCAGTGCTACGTCAGCAGCAGCCTACAGGATATAAATACCCCCACCGGCCAGCAGGCAGTCAGTCCTCAGCTCGCCACCGTACTATTCGCATCTAAGTTCTTATATATATTCAGTGCATTATAGTAACTTGTGTATTGTGTTAAACTATTATTGTAACTTCATGTCAAATAAATCTTTTTAAAAAAGGCTAGTCCGGGTTCTTGTAACATAACTGGCGCCCGAACAGGGACTGCGAAGGCTTAAGTCTCATAGTGCGACCATTTGTCTCACATCCAAAGAAGACTAGAAGCTCCCACATCAGTGGCTTGTTCGCAGTACTCAACCCACAGGAACCAGGACCATCCTCAGACGACTGAAGAACAGCAAGCTGGCGAGTCAACAAGCACGCTTAAAACCTGTAAGTAGCTCATCTGTCCTTAAACCTTCTAAATTAATCATTCCTAAAGAAACCATCCCCGAAATGGCCCAGATCAACTATAAAATATCCAAAGAGGACTACGACCACATTCCCTACTTTGACGGAAACCCTTCGGAGCTAGCTTTCTTTTGTGAAATTGTCGAGAGTGCATTCGCCACAGTCTGCTCGGAAAACATAATCGAAAGAGATTACAATCATAATATTCTTTTTATAAAAGTTAAAAGTAGATTACTAGGGCCCGCTAGGAACATACTTCTTTCGCATAACGTAGACCACCTACTAAATTTATTGAAGTACCTAAAAGAAAGTTTCGCTGACTCTAGATCTTATGAAATACTTAAGGATGAGATTTTACAAACCAAAATGCATGCTAGAGAGTCTCCCATTGACTTCGTCAATAGGATCCAGGAATTACGCAATTTAGTTTATATTAGACTTAAGTTAGACGGACTCACAGCGGACGCCCTGAAACAACTGATAACTCGGGTTGACAAGGAAATAATTTTCCACATCTATAAATGCCTGCCCCCTACATAAGTAATCACATTATGATCTTCGATCCTAGCACCCTGGACGAAGTACGAAACATTATTTACAACAAATGTTCCTTCATCATAGCCTCCCTAAGCTCCTCTCACGGTCCTAAAAGACCCAGCCAACCCTTTAGAAAACCAAATCAATATAATCAATACCAGCCGCCTTATAGATCTAATACCCCATACAGACCGAATCCACAATACCCTGTCCCCATGAATTAGACCCCTAACTACCAGTACCCACCAATCGAATACAATCCCAGGCCTTTAGAACAAAAACCTCAAACTTCCTTTTACAGACAACAACCGCAGCCACCCCAACGACCAAACTTGGGACAACCTACGAATCCCAACAATCCTAATAACCCGAATAATCCTAACCATCCTTTCAACCGACCCAGACTACCGCCCGGTCACTTTTCCCAAAATACGGTGTCCATGCGAACCGCAGGCAGACCCCGTTTTAAAGATTACATTTCACCATACGAACTGACCCACTGTCAACAGGACGAGCCATCCGAAAATTATACAGACCCTGACAAGATATATAACGATAGAATCACCCGCCTAGAAAACTCGCTAGAAAGAATCACAGAAAAATTTGATCATTTTTTAGACTTTGGCCACGGCAGCCAAGAAAGCCCCCCGAATTCAACCTAAATCTAGTGGACAAGTCTCTCCCACATTTTGAGGACCAAAACGGACTGAAATGGCTCATCGACACAGGATCCGCGGAAAATTACATAAATCCCAGCGCTATCCCGACCGACATAACATTAGCTAACGACCCCTTCGTAATAACTACACCCGCTGGAAAGAAGAAGGGAGAACAATCCTGCACCTTCAACATACAAGACACATTTAACGTAGACCTAGACACAAAATTCCATGTATTTCCCTTTTCGGACAAGTACGACGTACTCTTAGGACACAAAACCATGCAAGCGCTAGGAATGAGCATAAATCTAAACAAGAATATCCTTTCTTACCCCCAGGGCATAATCCCCTTAAAATTTACTCTGGAGATCCCCGAAAATTCTAACGTCGTAAATTTAGAACAAGGAGTTAACCTTATAGAATTACCAATTAAAAATAGGGAATTAAAACACGGGCTAATTAAAGAAAATATAAAAATAAACCATAAGGTCACGGTAAAGGAAGGCCTTTACAGCATTAATAATAATAAAATTCTATGCGAAGTCGAATCCAAAGAAGTAATGGCCATTTGCCCCGAACCAATGGAGGTTGACGAACCGCAGGAAATTTGTACAGACATCCCCGACATAGTAATGACCAATTGTCCCGAAATGTCCGAGGAGCCTGTCTTAAATGAAATAAAAAGGGAAATCCCTACTCTAATCAGAACTGATCACATGAATGAAGAAGAAAAGAAAAAAATAACTGAAGTACTCCAAGAATATCCCCAAATAATAAAAAGGGAAAATGATCGCCTAAGTTCCACCAATCTTTTAAAACATAAAATAAGAACCACCGACGAAAACCCGGTCTACACCCGAAACTATAGGTACCCAGAGATTTACCGAAAAGATGTACGAGTTGAAATTGATAAACTATTAGAAAACAAGATAATACAGCACTCCAACTCCCCCTACAATAGCCCAATTTGGGTAGTACCGAAGAAACCAGACGCATCCGGTAGGAAGAAAATAAGAATGGTTATAGACTACCGTAAACTCAACAACAAGACAGTAGAAGACAAATTCCCCCTTCCTAATATTGAAGACTTATTCGGCAAGATAGGACGTGCGACTTACTTCTCAGCCATCGACTTAGCTTCAGGATTCCATCAGATTGAAATGGACCCCGAATCAATCCCCAAGACGGCATTCTCTACGGAAGACGGACATTACGAGTTCTTGCGCATGCCCTTCGGGCTTAAGAACGCGCCCCCCACTTTCCAAAGGGCCATGAATTCTATTTTTTCTAGGATTCCCAACGTACTGGTGTACATGGACGACATTATAATTTTCTCAGACAATCTAGACGAACACGTAAAACACCTTAAGACTGTTTTTGAGAAACTAAAACAACATAACCTAAAGATACAGCTGGACAAAACTGAATTCTGCAATAGAGAACTACTCTTCCTAGGACACACTATACCGGACTTCGAAAAACCTTTTATCCTTACAACCGACGCCTCCAATTATGCTGTAGGAGGGTCCTATCCCAGAACATCAACGGAAAGGACCTCCCTATCTCCTTTGCCACTCGTACACTGAACAAACAAGAAGAAAACTATTCTACAATAGAAAAAGAACTATTGGCCATAGTCTGGGCCTGCAAACACTTTAGACCATACATTTACGGACGCAAATTTATAATACAGACAGATCATAAACCGTTACAGTGGCTACACAATTTAAAAGAGCCCAACGCCAAATTAATCAGATGGAAATTACAGTTAGCCGATTTTGACTTCGACGTAAAGTACGTACAGGGGAAAACCAACTTTGTAGCAGACGCCCTATCAAGAAATCCACCGGAAGAACAGAACATACATGCAGTAGAGACCTCTTCCTTAAGTCCAAACCCAGACGAAGTCATAGACGAATTCCTCTCAGCCCCTTCACCCGAGAATAACGACGACATCCTCGAAGACTTAACCAGAACCCTAAACATAACGAACACATTACCGCTGAAGACGACAACGAACCCGTTACCGCCGAAGCCGACAATGAAAGCCTACAAACCCAACATTCGCAAGAATCCTCCAACAGTCAAATTAAAATAATTGACGACAGAACTCGCTGCATCAACGTGGAAAAGTTCCAAATTATCCTAACTCGAGGTAACCCAGAGACGAGAATTCCAGTCGACAGACCCTTTAACAAAACTCGCTATAACTGGCACACCAGGTATCCATACTCCAATGACATAGAAGAACATTGCCTAGAATACTTGCAACCCAACCATACGTACGGCGTCCTGTGCTCACCTCTTATTGACAATTCCATTGACGAACAAATATATGACCAAATCTTTGCCCACCTTTCTGACATAATAAAAGACAAATTTCCAACAATAAAAATTAAACGCTACTATACCAAAAGACTAGACGTAACCGACCCCTCTGAGCAGGAAGAAATTATTCGAAACTATCACGTTGGCAAAACCGCACACCGTGGTATACATGAAGTATATAGAACCGTAACTTAACGTTACTACTGGCCAAAAATGCTAGAACAGATAACCAAAGTAATTAACAACTGTTCCCTCTGTAAAGAAGTTATGTACGAACGTAAACCAATTAAACAAGTCTACGAAATTACCCCACACCTTCCAAACCATTTGAGAAACTCCAAGGTGACATATTGCATTACGACGGGAAACAAATTTTCACTATGATAGATTGTTTTTCAGAAAACTATATGGCTACCTAATCAAAACAGCATCCGCAAATGAAATTGTCAACGCACTAGAAAACTACCTCAGCACCTTCCCACGCCCTAAAACGATTCAATTCGACAATGGTACAGAATTTAAAAACGGACTAGTAGAGAACTTCCTAAAATATAACAACATAGAAACCCACTTCACCACCCCAAACCACTCAGACTCTAACGGACTGATAAACCGAGCACACTCAACCCTCATAGAAATCATGAACATAGTAAACAGACAAAGGAACTGCCCTATATACAAAACACTAAGATTAGCGTTAATAGCATATAACAATTCTATAAGCTCGAACCTGACTATGACGCCTAATGAAATTACTTTCGGAATACCGACCAATACATACGCAGAAGACCTAATTCTCGAACAACGAGTCAAAGAATACCATGACGACAGGGAATTAATATCCCGCGTAATAAAAGAAAAAATAGACAAAGAAAAGGAGACCCGTACTAACAAACTAAACAAAACTAGAGAGAAAATCGAAATACCGGAGGGAGAAATATTTATTCGGGATAAGCAATACGGAAAAGCTAAACCCAAATTCAAAAGGGGAAATTATTCTAGGGAAACTAAATTAGCCACAGCACAAAGAAAATCCTTTAAAATACACCCTAACTTACTAAAGCGACCCAGAAAATACACGAACACAACTCTTCCTATTACAGATAAGAGCAATGACTCAATGCCGACAGCAGGAAAGATAGCGGTCATACTCATACTGCAATCGCTGACAACGAGGAATTTAATCTCCAGCCTAGAGATAACTGACTTGACACATGGACCTGGAACGCTACCAGTTGCACTTGACCCAGTTTACGTCATAGATAAATACTATGCTTTTATACACAGCACCGACATACAATTATTAGATATTGAATTAGATAGGACTTATAACATCATCAACACGACTTATCATCACAGCCGGGCCGCACAAATAAAGTCATTCTTTAAATATTATTATTATCTTCGTAACAAATTAAACCATTTAACAATTAACAAATCTCGACCTAAACGTGGACTCATTAACGGCCTAGGTAAGGCCATATCCTGGCTAACCGGAAACATGGACAGTGACGACAAAGTACGGTATGACAAAATTATAAACACCATCGAGCGTAACAGCTTCCACCTCCAAAATAACCTAAAAAACCAAATGGCAATAAATAAGCGCGTAATTGAAGCCTTTAATCACGATATACAAATTATACGAACTAATAATGACAAGATGACAACCTTCTTCTCCAATCCTATAGTTAGCCAAATTGAGCTAAATCAGCAATTTAGTTCCATCCTTTTTAACCTGATCCTTATCGCCAACAAGATTGATGACATGGAAAACTCTCTAGAATTCTGTAGGTTAAACACCATACATTCTAGTATCTTCTCTCTCAAAGATCTTGAGTCGCTGCAAAGATCCCACAACCTGACTTTCTTAACATCAGACAGCGAGGCACTGTGGCAGTTAAGCAGAGTACGCTGCTCCATAAAAACCTGGAACATCTATTACTTCATTAGCGTTCCCCTAAAAACCTCTTCCTTTGAAACATACTTCCTCTTATCCTACCCTATAGAAAAAGATAACCACCTTCTGACCATTCATGTCCATCCACCTTTGATCCTAAAAACCCAAGATGAGTTATTTACAGCCACCTGTGAAGAGATCAACATCCATGTATGTATTGCCACATGTATTGCCACAACAAGACCATCATCCAGGACGACTGTATTCGCCAAATCATAACCAACATCAACCTCTCAGCATGCAAGACAGTATACACGTCAAGCGCGCCATTCATCAAATACATCTCCCTTATAGACCACTTCCTAACTTTCAGGACCAACAGAATTGTAATAAACAAGAACAACCATAACAGCACCATATTTCTAACCAACACTAGCCTTATAAAAGTAAACAGAGATGAAACTTTACTAAACAGCAAAGCCACACCTATATACAGGGATTCAAGGAGCATCGCAATCACCGCGCAAGTGTTCTCACACATCAACAGGAACATATCCTTCGAGGACCTCCACAGGATCAATTTAAAAATGGACCCACTGGAACTGCTAGAGGACGTACCCAGTGACACGACGCATCTCTATTATCTTGTTATCCTTCCAATACTTCTACTACTGTCGCTCCTCCTGTATGTTTTCTATGACCTCAGACAGAAGGCAAATTCAGGCTCAGCAGAAGGAGACCAGCTACAACCTACATCTCGACAGATCTACCCTGGACTTCCGTGCCAATTGTCGCCGGAGCTCCAAACTTAAGGAGGGAGGAGTTATGACACATCTATAGGAAAATTACCAGTGCTACGTCAGCAGCAGCCTACAGGATATAAATACCCCCACCGGCCAGCAGGCAGTCAGTCCTCAGCTCGCCACCGTACTATTCGCATCTAAGTTCTTATATATATTCAGTGCATTATAGTAACTTGTGTATTGTGTTAAACTATTATTGTAACTTCATGTCAAATAAATCTTTTTAAAAAAGGCTAGTCCGGGTTCTTGTAACATAACTTCCATATGAAGAAACTCTTATATATTCTCAGCCATGCAGACCAAATAATGTTTAGAAATTATTTATTTTATTTTATTTCTTTCATTTCATTATTTAAGAGATCATTTATCGACTTGTTTTTGTTTAAACATCTTTTTGTCTAATTAGGTTTTGCTGGTTTCATTAACATAGTCAGTTTATTTGTGTTGTTGCCGTAATTTATGTGATATTTAATTTCACTTTACTTTATTTATTTTCAGGATGTACATCTATCGCAACATATGAAAGTTCATGATGAAAAACAATGGCAGTGTAATATTTGTGAAAAAGCATTTACTACGAAGTATTTCCTTAAAAAACATAGAAGATTACATACAGGTTCGTATTTTAACTCAGTTGTTGTGTTTCATCAATAAAAGATTGATGAAATGCTATTTTTGATATTTTGCGTGCACTACGCAATTGCGTACATTAGACTGTACTTTCTTCTAATTGTAGGTGAAATGCCATATAGGTGTAAAACATGTTCCAAATCATTTACTTTTCAACAGACGTATCGTAAACATTTATTATATCATAATAATGACAAACCATACTGTTGTGCCCAATGTGGACGTTTATTTAAAGAACTATCTACTTTGCACAACCATGAACGAATCCACAGTGGTGAAAAACCATTTACTTGCGAAACATGTGGTAGGTCTTTATTGGCTTATAACAATAAATTTTAATGTTTAATAAATTGTGTGTTGTGTATCATTTGTTCTTTTAATTAAAATATAACCCTAACTAAAAATGAAGTTCCAAAAAAAATATAGAATAAAGTTTAAAATTCGTTTAAAATTTGAGATACAATCGGTTCATTTAGTACGAAAGAGGGAACTTTTTTCATTAATCAGTTATAAAACAAATTTTACTGTGCCAATACAACTCGCTTAATATGCCTACTAAGTAATTTAGGGTAACCTCGTATGTCTAGTGTTCCCAAGCTTATTTGTCTTCCACAGAGTATTAAGCGATACACTCGACTATTAACCTAAATTAGACGACGGTTATTTATAATAGATAAGTTTCATTTCGTGTACTTTTACTAGTGTCTTATTATTATTTAAATAACTCGATTTATTATATTTTCCTTTTTAACGAAAGAACCATCCTATTAAACAAGATAACAGAAAATAACAAACTAGAAAGTGATACTGCTGAAACTCGGACCCATATTGAACAAACATTAAATACAAAATCTTAGGCGCAATAGGCTAAGGAGAGCCAGGACCTGCAAGTTGGTGACGTTTGTTGGGAACATATGGTCACCAGGCCATGGTTTCCTCCGACGTTTTGTTCTTACATTCGCTACCAAGTTCGCTGATCGCTGTTAACTATAGATATTCACTTTTTCTCACGATAATAGGTCCAGGAATCGAATCTGACTTCTTGCACCAAAGCCATTAGACTAGACTATACGTTGACTCTATAATACACTATACTGCTGCTATAAATGAGATTGATATTTTGAAAATGACTGCCCAAGACATCGTTTAATATGCATATGTATTATATATTTAACTAGGGGTTGGACTGTAGCCGTGGTCGTGTGCAGACGTTCTTATTACGCTCTTCAATTTTTTACAATTTTTTCTGGTTTAACTTTAGTTTTGTACGATAAATTTCGTATCAACTTATTTGTCTAATTTTCCTCTACGTAGTGATTAAAGTGTTTTTCATACAATCTTAATTTTTGTCGAATAATTAGTGATTATTCTGTTCAGAAGAAAGTTAAAATTTCAACTTTGTTAACTTTACTTTGTTGTCAGTGCATAGTTCAGTTAGTATTAGTGATAAAGATAAAAACATGAATGTTGCTAGTGGGGATGTGCAAGATCGTGGGAGTGGGGACTGTGATCCCTTCAATACTATTCTAGCGCGACTTGATAAAATTAACAAAGATATAAATACGCTGCAAAAGGATCTTTCTTCGCTCAAATCTGATCATCATACTTCATCTGGCGATATTGTGGCAATTAAAAATGATGTTAATAAACTCTCTGCCAAACTGGATCGAGATATCAAAAAAACAGAAAAACAAATTATTGAGGTAAAAAAAGAAAATTTACATTTAAATAAGAAAATTGCAGATCTACAGTGTTACATTGCAGATTATTCACAGTTTCCTGTTCAGAACTTAATTAAAATTGACAATGTTCCTTTCTCAAACAATGAGAATTTACTTACTGTTTTTAAAACAATTTGTGAATTAATTGATTACAATTTTAATGAAGAAATGATTGATAGTATTTATCGAGGTCGCACATATCGAAGTTCTGCACATCCACCTTTATTTGTTAAATTCTTGAAAAATTCTGTGAAAACAAATTTCCTAATAACTGCAAAGTTAAACAAAAATAAACTAAAACTAAATTCCAACCAGTTTGAAGCCGAATCCCAGAAATCTATAATCTATGTAAATGAATACTTATCACCACTCAAATATAGAATATTCAAGCACGCAAAAATGATGCTCAGAGAAGGGAAGATTCACCGGACATGGACCAAGAATGGTAGGATTATGGTGAGACTAACAGATAATTCCAATCCTATCTTAGTACGTTCAGTAGAGGAACTTATGGCACTTCAAGGTGTAACGCTTGTACCCAACACTCCTTGTATTGAATCCGATTGTGATGAACCCGAAACAGACTCTTCCATGAAATCACAAAGCTCAACAGCTTCCAAAAAGAGAAAACTCAGGCCTATTCAGAGCTATGGTGCGGGAACACTCAAAACTTTTTTACAAAGAACTGCAATGAAGTGAAAGGCCCTCAGACACTCGCACATTCAATACCAACTTCTTCCGTTTCCACAAAAACAGCGTTTAACTCTAGTACTAATTTTTTTGAAATTGGCTATTGGAATATTTATGGATTTAGTACTTTGCTCAGCATGGCGCCCTCTGAAACTAAATTATTCTCAGAAATGGATATTATGTGTCTGTGCGAAACATGGCTTGTCTCTGAGCCAGTCAAGTTTCCTTCCTTTTTAAATCAGTACGATCATTATTTTGTGTCTGCAAGCAAACAGCATCTGAAGGGACGAGCGAGCGGTGGGCTTCTGATCTTCATAAAAAAAAACTTCGCTTCCTCAGTGAGAGTGCTGACCCAAGACAGCGACTGGATCTTTCTGCGCATTAAAATACGTGAGTGCTGTATTATTCTTGGCTTGGTCTATTTAGTGCCTAGTAAAGACGGTGATGTTAAATTAAATTCATTTTCCAGTGTTTTGTATAACATTATTTCCGATTATGGTTGTGATAATATTATATTGGGGGGCGACTTTAACGCGCGCATAGGCAATTTAAATAGTTTTAACAATGAGGATCTATTTGAAGGCTCTTTTTTGTTTAATTTTAGATCTTCACTTGATACTGTTATTAATAATCGCGGGATTGCCATGGTTGACATAATGGAGAGTTACGGTTTCAACGTATGTAATGGTAGATCAACCAGTGACACACCTGCCAATTATACTTTTATTTCGGAAATTGGGTGTAGTATTGTGGATTACGTTTGGTTTAATATAAATTGTTTATCAATAATTAAAGACTTCAAAGTTGTAAATGTCTCAGATTATTCAGATCACTTTAGTTGCGTTATAAAAATATTGATAAATGAATGCCCCTCTGATTGTTTAACTCAAGTACAAAAAAATGTTTCCTTTCCTCAAGTAAATCGTTCAATTGACAACTTAATAAAATTTAATCTCATTTTGGAATATCACAATAATTTATATTATAACAGTGGCTTTCCCGAAGAATTATATAATAATTTTTACACAGCTGTATTTCATTCAATGATTGAATCCGGTCTGCTGTCGTATAAGAAATATAGTGCCTCGAAATTTCAAAATCCATGGTTTTCTAGAAAATGTTTATTAGCAAAAAAAGAATTAAATAAATTATATAAATGTTTTAAAAAAGATATGTCTAATTCTGAATGTAAACAGGCGTATATAATTTATAAAAAAATGTATAAAAAACTATTGCTGAGTAGTAAAACTGAATATCAGGATAATCTGAGAGATGCATTAAAAAATGTCAAAAATGGCGAGCAATTTTGGCTAACAATTAAAAAATTTAAATATAAATCCAAGTTTAATTGTCCTATTTCGGTGTCTGAATGGGAAAAATATTATTCATCCGTTCTTCCGCCTAAAATCATTATTCACTCTAAATATTTTGGTTGTCTTCACCCCTTTCTTGATGCCGACATAACATTTGATGAAATTTTAAGTAGTATTAATAATTGCAAAAATAATAGGGCTGTCGGCTTGGATTTAGTATCTAATGAATGCTTGAAATGTTTGCCCTCCTCTTGGATTCATTATCTTAGCAATCTATTTAATAAGATTTGGCATGACGAACAGTTGCCTAAGAGCTGGTACAAAGTAAAGTTGGTGTTGCTTCATAAAAAAGGGGATACTAATAATCCGGATAATTATAGAGGCATCGCTATTTTTAACTCTATCTTGAAAATTTTCACTTTTATCATTTATAAAAGGCTGACCGATTGGGGGAATTGTCAGAATTGTTACCCGAGGAGCAAATGGGATTCCGTAAAGGTCGAGGCTGCCGGGACGCCGTTTTCACACTGGCTTCCGCTATTGATATTCAGCTTAGGATAAAGAGAAGTAAGGTTTTTGCGCTTTTTATCGATTTTAAAAAAGCCTTTGATTCGGTTTCTCATCCCAAATTGTGGCGGAAGTTGTATGATTTGGGTATCTGCGGCAAAACTCTCAGAATACTGATGAACCTTTATAGCAATGCCACAATGGTCATCTCGCAAGGTGCCACCTGCTCAAACGAGATTGCAATCTCCGAGGGTGTCCTTCAAGGTGAAATCTTAAGTCCCCTCTTATTTGCTTTGTTTACTTCCGGTATAGTGAACTATTTCACCAACAGGGGTGCTCAAGGTATCAGTGTAGATTCTAAAAGGGAACTGAACATGATCTTGTACGCAGATGATACAGTTTTGTTATCTTCCTCAGTATCCGGTGCACAACTTAGTCTTAATATTCTATCCGATTATTGCACGGAGAACTCCCTGACTGTAAATACTTCCAAAACATTCTTGCTTCCTTTTCACAAAGGTGGACGTCTCCCCAAATATAAAAATATTGTGTATAACGGCTCCACTATCAATATTGTTAACAATTACAATTATCTCGGTGTTCCATTTTCTTCTTCAAATACCTTTAGTTCTGCCCCTAAATATTTTCTGGCTAGATTTGCCGCCGCCAACTCATCTGTGCTTACTTTACTGAGAAATGTCAAATCCGAATGCTGGGAAACGAAATGTGTGTTATATGAGTCCATGTCTGAGAGTGTACTTCTCTATCTATCCGAAATCTGGGCCCCTCTTCATTATGACCAATGTGAGAAAGGCCAAGTTTCTTTTTTTAAATCAATTTTAAGACTACCCATTCAGACACCGAGTGCCTTTGTTAGAGTAGAGACAGGACGAATTCATATTCAATTAAAAATCTTAAGTAGAATGCTTAGCTGGTGGATTGTATTATTAAAAATGGATAATAATAGATTACCAAAGATGTGTTACTCTAGATTAGCTCAATTAGACAATAATAATGTAAAGTCTCCTTCCAACTGGTACACCCATCTTAAACACTATTTGACTATTATTGGTTATGAACGGTTAATTAACCACAACATTTGTGAGATTTCAGCCTGTAAAAGTGATATGTTAAACGCATTTAAAAATCACCTGTTGAGCAAAGACGTTGAATTTGTTATAAATTCCAGATTTAACGATCACTATAGATTTGTCAGTCCTCTTGGCTCTAATGAAATGTCTTATCTTCAGACAGAGGGAAATATTGAAAAGATAAGGATTCTAGCGCAGTTGCGTATGATCTCTAAAAAACATCCTAGAATTTTAGTTCGTGATGTGAGATTACAGTTTTCTCCAAATGAATTGTGCGACTTTTGTAACTTTGGTCAAAACGATTTGCATCACTTTTTATTTATATGCCCCAAGTTGAGGACCCACAGATTAAAATTTATTAATAAGTATTTAAAATCACAAGATGATTCTGCACTTGATAATTTAACAAACCTGTTAGCCACTAATTCTTCAAGCCAAATCAAAGACATATTTTTATTTTTTCTTAATGCCATTAAATTAAAAAAATAAATAAACAAATATCATTTCCTGTTTACATACTGTAAAACTAGTATTATGAATTTTTCTGATTGTTAACTCAGTTTTTCACTATTGTCTTTACTAAATTTACTTTTTGTAATCTGCATTTTGTGACACATTGTAATTTTCTTTTTTGTATTATACGTTATTATTGCCAATGTTCCAACTCCTTTGCCATGAAGATCATTCTTCAGTGCAAATAAATAAATAAATATTAAAATATATTTAACTAAGTTTTAAATAGATAACAAAAAAGGAATAAGAATCATTTTTTTTTCAACTATGAACGAAGTAAAAATTTATCGGTTTTATTATCAGTTACATTTTCTGTAAGGAATTCTAAATCAAATGTCTGTAGCAGTTTTACAAATTGCTAAAAACAAAGGTCGAAAAAAGTGTTCAACTGCTAGGGTTTAGAGTATTTACAACTTCTCATTAGCCCATGACCATATCCTTTAACTTCCTGTACAATGTACACTTATTGTGTAGTGGCAACTATGTATAAGAAAAAAATCTGGTGTGAAACACTCACACAACTTTCTCTTACTCCAGTTCTCAAAATTATAATTGACAAATTTTGTAGTTTGTGTACCAAATTTAATGAAATTCGTCGAAAACTGGAAAAACTTCAGTAAAAGCGTACTTCCGGTTTACTAATTTTCTTGAAACTCGGAATTTTGGCCATCTATTTAGTTCTAATTAATTTTGTTTGGATGATAGAATTGTATAATCAACTACGGTAGCACTTTAGAGAAAACATAATCCCCACCCCTCCCCTAAAACTGCCCTTAAATGAATTTTCCCAGAGAAATGTTTCAAATAAAGTTGTAGCCCTTTGTATATGTAGTTAATATACCAAGTTTGAAGAAAATCGTGGGAGCCATTTTTGAGAAAAAGTAAAAAAACCCACTAGTAAAGTGGTACTTCCGGTTGAAGAATTTTGGCAAATAACGTACTGTCAGATCCATGGTGATACATAAACGGAATATCAAGTTTCAACTTTCCACGGTTTTTAGTTTTTGAGCTATGCTGGTCACATACACGCACACACACACACACACACAAACAAAAACAGATCCTTTCCAAAAAACAATATTTTTGGACTCAAGGGACATCAAAACGGATATTTCCGTTGAAAACTCAATATCGAAAATTTGACACGATTACAGTACTTCCTGTTACTAGGAGTAAGAGAAAGTAAAAATGTCACAAGGGACCCACAAAATCTCTTCTAGGTCGCAGTAACCAAACCTTATTACATTATTATAATTGAATGAAAAATTTCTTGGAAATGTGTTACCGTGTCCCTGTGTAGACTATGAGAAACAGGTGATAATTCAGCCCAAATAATCTATTGGGGGTAATGTATTGTTTGTATAAGGAGAGCATTTAATATTTTCAGTCAAATTTGGTTGTTTATTTGGACGTAGATGAATATTAACCATGGCGATTCTTCCACTAGCTGCCTAATCTTATCCCAATTTCTCATCGTTTTTCTCCGAAGTTTATTCTATTGGCCCACAAGGGCTTTGGATAGCCCAGAGATAAAATGGTATAAATAATTTATCCTTTACACGGATAAATAATTATAATAAAAACAAATAAATTAACAATAATTGCATTAATAGTTGTTTTATATATTACTATGTTACAAATATCATTGTTGACTTCATTACTATAATTGAACCAAACTTTTATTCTTAAAATAAAAGGTCTCTTTTTTTTTAATGTTATTTATTGCTAGATCTGCATTTAGTTAGAAAAAAAATTAATAACTAACATTTCTATCATTTTACAGATATGTCTGTGTGTGGTGTGACTAATACACATTTGGCAAGTTTGTTTGTATGCTATTAAAAAAAAGCCTGTTATTAATGTAAATGTAAGTATTTTATGGCTAGTTTATTTAATCATTCTTTTTTATTTCTATAATGCATTGCTTTTGTTGTCTTTTCTTTTTTCTAAACGCTTAACTTGTTTTAGCTAGATTCGATCCATTACTTCAACAAAATAGCCTGTTCAACTTGTTTATGTTGATTATCTTATTGATATGAAGAATATAATAATATATTTGAAGTTAAGGGGAAAATGAATTATTGGCATATGTTTCTGTTAGTATTAGAATTATAAAAACTTTACTAGTTCTTGTCAAGCTAAACTCTTATTATCTTATTAAAATTACTGATGGACTTAGAAACATTTATAATTGTATTCTGTGCAAATCTTACGGTTTTAAGCAGAATTAAGAAGATAATATGCATATCTATTTCTATTTTTTTACGATTCCTATTTTACTATACCATTGGCGAGATAAAACGCCATCTTCGTATTTGAATTAATGTTCATAATGTTTGCTTCCTATTAATTCAAATCATGGAAAAAAACTTATATTCTTCTGTATTTCAATAAGTCAGTCTCTATGCTAAACTCATGTCTTTTGGAGCAGGAACATCCTACCGAAAACAAAACAGAATATTTTAAAGCGATTGTGCTCAGCATAATGACTTATGGGCCAGAGACATGGGTCATAAAGAAAAGTTTATAAAAAAAACTGCAGGCAACAGAAATGGACTGACTTCTGGAGACGGGCAGCAAGAACTTCCAGAATGAAAAGAATAGGAACTCCCAGATTAGGGAAGTGATGGAAGTAAAAAAGAATATATTACAAGAAATAGAAAAAAAAGACTCTTATGGTTCGGGCACCTAAAAAGAATGTCACAGGAAAGATTACCAAAAGGCTTCTACGATTGGGAAATTGAGGGAAGAAGGGTCCAAGGAAGACCTCGTTTGGAGTTGGCAGGATGGAATAGAGGAGAGCCTGATGGGCCATGGTCTCCAGAAAAATTTGTCAAAGAATAGAGAGGCATGGAGAAAGGCAATTCAAGATATTTAGGTCAAGGAAACCCACTGAAAAGTGGAACTCCTGAAAAAAAGAAAAACGAAATAGAGAATAAAGAATAAATAGAGTATCGAGAATAAAGATTGGAAACATACTTAATTGTACAGTAAATACGCACCACCGGTTTACTCATTTTCTTGAAACCGAAGTATTGGTAACATATTTACTCTGCAGTGCTGGATAACATCTGGTATTTTATCCTTCGTGGCATGCATATTGAACAGAAACAGTGCGTTGAAGTGAACTCTCTACACGAACTTGATAAATTTACTTTACGATGATGAAAATCCGAAACCGGTCAGGATTAAAAGAAATATGCATGCTACGACGGATAAAATACCAGATATTTAATTCTATTTAGATGACAGAATTGTATAATCAACTTAAGTCAACAATAGAGGAAAAGTTTACCTTTCCCCCAAAACCCCCTTAAAGGACTTTACCGGGAGGAATATTGCAAATAATGGTTGTAGCTTTTTATATGTTTAACTCACATAATTAGTTTAAAGAAAAAAATCATTGAAGCCGTTTTAGAAAAAATAGCAGAAAACTGAAAAACTATTCGGTAAAAACGCCCTTTCGGTCAACCGAGTTTCTTCAAACACGGAATTTCGCAACATATTTAATTATAATTAATATTATTTAAATGATAGAATTGTGTAATAAACTGAAAGAGCACTTTAGAGAAAAACCTAACCCAAAAGTGCACTTAAATTAATTTTCCCGTAGAAATGTTTCTAATAAAAGTTGTAGCTCATTTTATGTGTAGTTGATGTATCAAGTTTAAGAAAATCGTTGTAGCCATTTTCGAGAAAATCACGAAAACTGAAGAAAAAAATTCAGTAAGGTCGCACTTCCGGTGATGGATTTTGCCCGAAATCTTTGTGTCTGGTGTTGTGGTAGTGCCTAAACGGAATATTAAGTTTGTGCTTCCTGCTTCTTTTCTTTTTGAGATATTCTATAACACAGACACACAAATACAGACCATTTTCTAAAAACCACTTTTTTGGATTAAGGGGGCTTCAAAACGTGTATTTTCTGTGAAAACAGAATTTCGAAAATCTGGCACGTTCGTATATTTGTTCTTACATAAGAGAAAGTAACAAGAAAAAAGCACAAACAAAAAATTGCTACTCTATGCCACTGTTTCAAAATGGCTACTCTATCTTTGCAAATCTCCTTGCAATGTTCTTTGTAATTTATGAGAATCCCCTGTCATTTACCCAAATTTACTTATAGATTTCTCAGGAATAAAGTATTTCATATTCATGTTGAAATTGTACAAATAATTTAAAGTAGAATAAATGTCTATTTTCTCAGACGGAGATTACGACCAAATACCGATTAGTTACGTGGACCATGTTGGTCAGCGTGTATTAAATATATTTATCCCTTTTTTAAATCAAAGCCTATACAGAGAATCGAGCTTCACCAGTATTGCACTAAACAACCTAGCTATGCTTTTTAATAATCATTTGCTATAATTGTTCTTAATGAATAAACGCGATTGTTTAATAAAGATCGAATTGCATTAAATGCATATATAAGACAATGGAATTTTCTGTGCAGGATTTGTCTTATGTTCAACCATAAAATTTTTTAAGATGGTAAAGGATAATTTTCGTAATATCTATTGACAAAGTCATTTCAAGCTTCAAACTTCAAGAACTGCAGTTTTGTAAATTTCCATTACATTTCGAATTTACTTATTTTTCTTAATTATACTTTCTTTGCTGTTTCTCAGGATTTCTTCCCAATTACCCTTATTAATTCTATCATTTTATTAATTAATTTTTAATTGTAAGCAAGTATTGCTAGATATTTGTTTGTTTAAAGGTAAAGCATTTAGACAGCGTGTTTCTTATTTGGTACATCGCAGAATACATACTGGAGCAATGCCCTATAAGTGTACAGCTTGCAACAAAAGTTTTAGATATAAAGTAAGTATAATTATTACAAACAAAAACATTAAAAATATTGTTTTTTAATATTCATGTTATTCTTTCTAAATTCAGATCAGCCAGAGGACACATAAGTGCCCAGCTCAACCTCCTGGGATAGTAGTGCGGACCCAGGGTTATTTAGTCCATAGGTTACAAGCCGCTATGAACAAGGTAAGTAGTATTTAAACATATTTCTTAATGCGAAATTGTATTCTGTCTGAAATAATAATTTATTGCTTTTCATATCCGAGATTTTATCAATCTTGGATGCATACATCTTTTCTTTAATTCTGACTTTTCGGTTTTCTTCCATCATCAGACATATCAAGACATATATTGGCTCCCACTTTTAATGTTTCTGTCAACAACAATGATTACATAAGATATTCTACTACCTATTTAACAATTATTGTTTTTCAGCTGAAAAAGATTGAACACAATTCAATATTTCATTTGCCTTGTCACAATAAACTTTTTTTTCTTTAAGAATTTAAAGTATAACTGAGAATTTTCAATAAAAAAAAAAGAAAATCTAGAAATAACCTATTAACTTTCAGGCTGCAGAGATTAATGAGAGCAAAAATTCTGTAAAGGAAATGAAGAATAATGAAGAATCGATTGCGGTAGAATCCAAAACTACTGCAAATGGAGCCAATGAAACTAGCCATCGTTCTCCATCTACACTAAGTGAATTAGGAACAAGCACAGCTGTTCAGGAAAATAATCTATCAGAAAATAATAAGTCAGCAAAAAATTCAGACATTCCTAAAATAAAATTGGACAAACCACAGATATATTTACTTGTAAAAGGCCCTAATGGAGAAACTTACTACCAACCGTTAATATTTTCACAGAATCTTGTGACTCCAGTTGTGCAAAATAGTACAGAACAAAAAAACGACATTGTACCTCCGAAGTGTCGAAAATTTTTTGAAGATAATTCAATCGAAAATAGAATTCAGAATGTTGAATCTATTCATTCGTCTAACAACAATGATAATCAGTCAAGTAAAACATATAAAAACTTTTCCGGATTTTCCACTTTAACAAACGCAAATTCATCTAAAAGAAAGAATGATATAAGTTTTAATGAAACCAATGATAAAGTAGGTAATAAAGATAGTTCTGTTGAACAGAAAGTTAACAGCAGGGAAGATCCAGATAAATGTAAAAGCGTACAACAAAATACAGAAATGACAGTACAGGATACAAATAAAAACAGTAATATGAATAGTGAAATGGTAAATGGATCTTCTATAATGTCTGAATTATTTGATAATATGATACATGTTAGTAACAGTGGCAATCAGAATAACGAAACTAGTGATTTTCCTTATAGCAATCGGATAAATTCAGATACTAATTCGGACACCATAATGGATTCAACAGATTTATTTTCACTAATGTTAAGTCCAACATTGTCATCACCATCAGATAAATTTGGACGATTATCACTTTCACCAAATTCATCTATAAATAATTCGCTTCATACAGATAATAATTATGAATGTTCTCCATCACTTAGTGACAACGGCCATCTTAATAATTCGGCAAATGTTTCACAAGATCCATTTTTTGAAAATTTCACTGATGATTCTTTAAAGGAATTATTGTTTGGTAGCGTGAAATAGTTTTTGAAAATTTTGTGATGAGGGATGAAAGAACAGAAAGTAAAGGTGAATATAAGCAGTTTATTTATTATAATGTCTGGCTTTAAACAGTGAATATGAGAGTTAATTTCATTATTTTATATAAATTGCTTAATTTTTAATTATTTTTCTGTAAAATAAAACAAAATTAAAGCTTATTTTCTTTGTATTTAATATTCATGATACGGTACATATGCATAACAAAACTAGCCATTGGCCATTTCATTTTTTTTCCATTATTTCACAGTTCATTAAAGATCTTCCAATAATACGATTTTAAGTAATCTACTCTTGTTGCATTAAAAAAAAAATAGAATATAATCAGTCCAGAGCTGTAAGTATTGAAACAGTTTAAACCAATTTTTCAGAACCATTTTTTAAAATTTGATATGTTATTTCTAAACAAATTAGAATTTGGCAAAATTTTGTTTATTTACAAGTAACCTATTCACCAAATAAATAAGCTGCGTTTTACAGAGTACATATAACTACATTTTCCTATTCCCAAATACTTATCAGAGAGATTTACGTGGTAGCCTGCTTCATTTTGTAGCAGGTTGTTCATTAAACTTGATGTTTTATTTACAGAAACAAACGCTTTAATGATTTTCTTTAATTTAGTATATTTAATTTGGTGTATATAGAAAGACCTATCACCTTTATTAGAAACACTTTTACGAGAAAATGGATACAGATATGAGATTGTCTGTCATTAGGTAAGTAACATTCAGATCTGTTAAATTTGTAGCAAAAGGAGCCCTGACTTTAAAATTCAAATGCGTAAACTCATTTTCAATCCAGACGACTAATGAAGAAATTTACATTATAATTTTTTAGACATTTTATGAAGAGACAAATGACTCAAGAAAAGATATTATCCTTATTACTAATTTACAAATGACTGAAATAGTTTGCTCTGCATATTTAATTGTAGATAATAGATCTACACTTTTGATTTAAAAGATTCTGTTTCCACGATCAGACATTTCCTTTTAAATATTTTTGATTGATTTGAAAATATTTTCTGCCTATTAGATGAATTTATCTTCGCTTTCAACTAAAAAAAGGTTCTTTTATTTACGCAGACTATTTTAATCTTCTAAAGTACTTAATGCATCAGAAGTTTATCTGCTTTTTACTTTCTCTTACTGTTGGTAAGAGACAAGTTTTCGATAATGAGTTTTCACCGCAAATACATGTTCAAATTCCATCAGTCCACAAAAGTAGTTTTTAAGTTGTAGAGGGAAAATGGCGGTTCTGGCGCACTTTTTTGAGAGGCAGCTTTCCCCTCGCCTCCGGCCCCTTTCGGTTACGGCCCTGTCCCTCCCATCATACCCACCCCTCTTTAAGCCAAGCCCACTTACCCCTATCACTTCCCTCTAACTCGACGAGCACTTAGGCCACGCCCACTTGCCCTATCATCTATTTCGACAACCCTCTAAGCCACGCATTTTACCCGCACCCCTAACCCAACAACCAAACCGATGCCTCTATTTTCTTTTCATCACCCTCCCCTTAATTTAAGCATCCAATCCGATGACACTATTTTTCTTCCCATTCCTCTACCCACCACCCCTTAACTTATCATCCAAACCGATGACTCCATTTTCTTTCCATCCCCACTCCTTGAATTATCATCCAAATTGATGACTCCATTTTCTTTCCACCCCTACTCCTTACCTTTCATTTAAACAGATGACGCCATTTTCTCTCCACCTCCCCACCTATGGTCAATCAGAAAGCTCAGCCCCACAACAAGATGGCGAACCTAACTCCGCTCACCGACCCTCGCCTTACTCTGGGTAGAGGGAGATATTCAATTGTTTTTAACAAGAAAAAACTTTTAATTATTAACTGCGATTCGATCCTACAAACTTTAGGTTGGAAGTCCATCACCATAACCAGTCGGACGCAATGGTCCTCTCGCTAGCTATACTTTCCAACGTACATTTCTATTTTAACTCCACCTCCTCCCCCGCACAATAATAACTTTATTCCCCTCACCCCACTCACAGAAAATTAAATGATAGAAAAAAATTTGGCGGAGTGGCATTCAACTTTCACATACGTAATAATAATAAAAAAGGAATATTTACTTACCTCCTCTCCTGGGCTATTGCTGCTGTAACGACGTGCACTTTACCGACCACGCACTAAGAAGTGAATTTCAGACAGTACAACTTGCTACTAGTAACATTAGTCCCACTCCTATGACGTTACAGCCAACAGCATTGCCACTGCCTTATTGATTAAAAATGTATTAAATATGTAATTTTATATATATAACAAAACCACTGCCTTCCAGTCAATTCCCTCTACTGTGGCGTCACATAGTTAATGTTAATACATAATCCTATTAAGAAAAATGCAAAAAAAATACCATGAGTCGTCCAGGAAATGGTTTATTTTATTTTTTCCCAACTACGTTAATACCTAATCCTATTAAGAAAAAATTAAACTTTGTCTCATTACCAATCTTGCGTATCCGGACAAGTTACTTACCTTATTTGTATCTCAATTCTATTATGAATTATGTTTGTATATGAGTATGTTAGTTAGCCTATAAAATGCAAGTCCTAACTTTTGTGCTAATTATCATATGTAACTATTCAGCTCCATCTAGACTATCGTAACCCCTTCTAACAGGTCACAACAGGGCTAAGCAGTCATATATTTTTCCCCCCTCTAACCTCGGTTTTTAGTCATAATCCATCGTATTTTTTCAAGTTTCAACATGTATTTTCCTTTACATGCTACAAACTTTTATCTTATTAACATATGATCTGAACTGCAAACAATGAAATGCATGGATAAGATTCTTTAATCTTCTTAACTAAAATATATTTCTGAATATCTCATCCTCGTTTAGGTTCCAAATATGTATGGTATAATATTCATGCCTTGCAAAATGTCCTTAGAAAATCCACTATCAGAAACAATGGCTACAAGCAACTTGTTATCATTAAACTAATATTGAAAAAAAATATACCTAGGAGGCTTCCGTGGTCAAACATTTTTACCCATGTAAATGTAATTTCAGTACGAGCCCTCCATAATGTATTTAATGAAGCAAATCATAATGTATCCGAAACATTAGGTTCATTAAATATTTGGGATATCCTGTTGAATGGAAACACATTAAATGAACATTTTCATATTTGACAACAACGATACAGATGGATTATGGCTCATGTATATCATGAAAACTTATGAAGAGATGTGAAAATTCGCTGTAAAATTAGAATAAACACAATAAAATTAAAAACATTTTCAGAGTCTATTTGCGGCAACATCGCTAAATCAAATTTACCCGAAATAGCATATGCATTTTCTTAAAAAATATATTGTGTCACCATTATAACTGTTCATCAAATGAAAGCTTAAAGATATTCAGACATGAAAAATCAGGCATAAGCAAGTAATACAATAAGCCTATTTATAATTGGAGAGATATTTTAAATAAAATTAGAATTTTTAATATCCTCTCTGTATTGAGCTTGTTAAAACGCGAGAAAACCATTGGAATTTAAATAAATTTTAAGTGATGCTTTCTAGCAATTCTATTTAAATATAATAATACTAATACGTTACTTTATTGGTTATTATGCCTAAATTTGGGCAAAATACAATCTTTCTGGTAAAAATTGTGTCAGTGGGTCTCTCTAAATGACCAATTTCCTCTATTAAGTTTGGCTAACATTGAATGAGATCGGACAAACTATAAAATTAGTAAAATCTGGAAGTCCATATAATATGAAAATGTAGGAGAAAAGGAATTGTGAACATAAACTTGTAGTACAAAATTTAAGGAAGTAATATAAAAGTGAATGTATCCAAAGGGCTGTTATAACTAATTTCCTCTACTTTGCGAGCAATGTGCATGAAAACCAAAAATTGCAGATTAACCTTATTAATATAATGAATTCATGAAAAATTTAATTGCACCGCCTCAATATCTCATAAAAAATTGGGTTTCTAGATAAGGTTATCTTGCAATTCTCTAAAATGGTTTAAGAAAAAACAAAAAAATTTTAATATAATGTTACGAAGAACAAATCATCTAAATTTATCGTTTGAGATAAAATCATTTCGCATTCTAAATATTCTTCTTTTCTGATCCCTTAGTCATAATCATTATCATGACAAAGTGTAGTAAACATTGAGAAATAATTTATATTTATGTAAGGTAAGTTTAACGATTGAATATTAAGAAAAACATATACACAATTTCTAAGGTTTGGAACTCTCTTGGTGAATCTTCACTAAATAAACATTTTTCACAAATATTCTCAATGAATTTAGGCTAACACCTTGCTAGTTACCTAAATGGCTGTAAGGCCTAAAGTTGCCAGATACATATTGTCTCAACATGCTCTTTGGACAAGGGGCTGTAGACTATAGATTTTTTTCCGCAGTTAAGTTTGTATCTGTTTTTTCATATAACAAAGTAAATTTACCTATATTTTACTATATTATGGACTGTAAACCTTCACATTGCAAAATAAAAAGGTATTAATTTATTTATGAGTTAACCAACTTCTATGGAATTTAAATTATTTGGTGAGGAAACATGTATAAAATTTGGTAAGTATATTAAATTTTAGCAGAAAGGAAATGTGAACTGTGCTGGCTGAAGCTTGATCAGGTTGAGACATGCAAGGTGACTCATAATAACCATAGATATTAAAAGAGAATTACTTTCTTTTTTTATGATTAATCGAAATACTATTGGCGAATGTGGGTGGAGGATGGATGTAAGAGCTAGGGATTGTGATTTTGGTCAAGAATTGCTGAAACTTGCATGGTGAGTCATCATTTTACTTGATAAAACATTAGAGAGATTAAGATAAATAGTTAATATATCAACTTCTTTTTCTGTTAAAATACAAAGGTTATGTTTACAGAATAAGATATACTTCAAATTTGTTAAGAGTCATTTATAAGTACAAAGTTTAACAATACAAAGGGATTAAAGATAAGAATAGATATTTTATGCGAATAAGTTTTTAATTTCTAAACATTATAGTTAAGATAGGATGAGTTAAGTCAGTGAATCATCATAAGTTCAAAGTTTTATTATACAAAATAATAGTTTGGTAATAATAAAAAGAATAGGATGATAAATTTGCTAAAATAGGCAAAGTTTAATTAAAACATTTTTATAAAAATTATTCCGCAGGTGGAAGACAGTGGTGTTGTTTATATATAGATTGATAAATAAGTAAAAAGTATTCTCATAAGTAGATTACAGCGCATGCGTAGTAGATTTAGAAGTTTAAAACTTGCAATTCTAATGGCTGGCTAGTGTTTTTTGTGCATGCGTATTAGATGGTAAAATCGATTATTCGCTAGATCGATCACTGTGCATGCGTCGTAGATTTAGAAGACTGTAAACTTGCAACGCTATTGGCTGTGACGTCATGGAGTGAAGATAATAAGGTATAGATAGGCAGTTTTCTCTGAATTTGTCAGTTCTCGTCATGCGTGTGTAGTGTTAAGACGTGTGCATCAGCAGCAGCAGGCAGTTGGATGGGGTAAGTAAATCTTTTTTGTTTATTACTTGTTAAAGTGGGGTTATGATGAAAATAATTGATTATTAGGCTGCATGTAAATACTGCATTCCTATTGGCGGAAAGTGGGGCAATTCTAGTAGCTTGTGCACATAATCGAAATAAAATATCGATAATATAGTACTACATTCTGATTGGTTGAGAAAATGATGTCACTAGAATAGGTGGGGATAGCTTCTAGTGGTGTGCAATATGGTTAATTGGATTTACTCTAGTAGAAACCTGCTCCTTATCTCTTAAAAGAAGTACGTCTTAACATTGTTTATCATTGTATAAACATACATTTTTTTCCTAACACAATTAAGTATTACCAATGTTCGAAATAAAAAATAATAAACTTTTTGCAAAGTTGGACAGGTGTTCAGGTCTTGTTGAGATATGCATGATGACTCATTAACATGCAACATCAAATATTTTTATACAAATATTTTTTGCTCGATCAAGCAAGATTGTTCATTTGAGTACAAAGTCTAATAAACAAAAATCATAAATAGGGATTAAGATAAGATTTTTTCTTTTATAATGAATAATAATGTTAATGAGGGCAAAGTTTATTTTCAAAACATGCTAAGAAGTCCATGCGGTAACATGTCCGGACTGGCAAGATATGTTAGAAATAAATAAAATAAAACTTTTCCTAGATGAGTCATTGTATATTCATTGCATTTTTCTTATTAGGATTAAGTATTATCATTGTTAGAAACAATTTTGCAATGAATTGTAGGTGTCAAATTTTTGTCGAGACATGCATGATGACTCATTGTATATATAAACATACTTCACAATAGAATTGAGATATAAGTAAGGTAAGTAACATGTCCGGACAGGCAAGATTGGTAATGAGTACAAAGTTTTATTTTTTCTTAATAGGATTAAGTATTAACGTTGTTGGAAAAAATAAAATAAAGCATTTCCTGGATAACTCATTGTATTTTCTTTGCATTTTTCTTAATAGGATTAAGTATTAACGTTGTTGGAAAAAATAAAATAAAGCATTTCCTGGATAACTCATTGTATTTTCTTTGCATTTTTCTTAATAGGATTAAGGATAACGTGTTGGACAAAATAAAATAAGATTCCGGGATTAACTCATTGTATTTTCTTTGCATTTTTCTAATAGGATAAGTATTAATTGGTTGTGGTGGTGGTTCCGCAGAGCTGGAAAGCATCAGAGACATTGTCCTGTGGTAGCCTGCTTCATTTGTGTGGTCACCGACCGGTTTCGGGCGTCGCCCATCTTCAGGATGCGTTTTTTCAGACAGTGTTAGTGTGAAACTAAGTTGCTCTATGCAAGTCTGTGTTGTCACACTATCTGAAAAAACGCATCCTGAAGATGGGCGAACGCCCGAAACCGGTCGATGAACCCAAAATGAAGCAGGCTACCACGGAAAATGTCTCTGATATTAACATTGGCTATGTGACGCCATAGGAGTGGCATTGACTAGAAGGCAGTGTTTTTTTTTATGTATATAAAATTAAATATTTAATACTTTTTGAATCAATAAGGCAGTGGCCATGCTGTTGGCTGGGACGTCATAGCAGTGGGGATAATGTTACTTGTAGCAAGTTGTACTGTCTGAAATTCACTTCATAGTGCGCGGTCGATAAGTGCACGTCGTTACAATAGCAACAGCCCTGTAGAAGAGGTAAGTAAATCTTTCTTTTTCTATTATGTGTGATGAGGGGAATAAAATTATGATAGTGCGGAGGGTGGAGTTAAAGTAGAAGTGTACGTTGAAAAGTATTGCTAGCGAGAGGACCATTGTGTCCGACTGGTTATGGTGATGGACTTCCCACCTAAAGAGTATAGGATCGAATCGCAGTTAATAATTAAATATTTTTTCTTATTAAAAAAAATTGAATATTTCCCTCCCTGAGTAAGGTGAGCGGAGTTAGGTTCACCATCTTGTTGTGGGGCTGAGCTTTCTGATTGACCATTGATGGGGAGTTGGAGAGAAAACGGAGTCATCTATTTGAATGATAGGTTAAGGAGTAGGGGCGAAAAGAAAATGGAGTCATCGGTTTGGATGTTAAATTAAGGAGTGGGTAGGTAGGGAATTGGAAAAAAAATAGTGTCATCGCATTGGATGATTTGGTTAGGGGGGCAGATAGAAGGGCGTGGCTTAGGGGGGCTCTCGAAATCAATGTTGGGGCAAGTGGGCGGGGCCTGGGTGCTCGACGAGTTCGAGGATCGTTTGATGGGAAAGTGGTGGGGGTAAGTGGGTGTGGCTTAAAGAGGGATGGGTATGGAGGGGAGTGACAGGGCCGTAACCAAAGAGGTCTGGTGGTGAGGTGAATGTTGCCCCTCAAAAAAGTACGCCTGAACCACTATTTTCCCTTTGTTCAAGCTTGATATTCCTTTGGTATCACCATGTGATCCGATAGTAAGTTGTCTGACAAAATTCTTCATGCGGAAGTACCACTTTCGTGATTGATGTAATAGATCGAATCAGTAAGATTCTAATCAAGAACGAATATTGAATTACTCGCTACATCTAGTTTACTGTAATTCTCCCTCAAGCTCGTAAGGGAGCAAACTAGGTGCGGGAGGGTAAAAAGGCAACCTCCCGTAAGATCGTTCTACAACTATGCGACTTCCTTCAATCTGCAACAACGTACTATTTCTCTCTCTCTCTCTCTCTCTCTGCCAGTCAGTCTATCTTTGTTTTACTCTCGCTACCTTATTCTCTTTCTATTATTACAAATTGTGTAAAGTCCTTGCAAGTCTAAATTATTTCAAAACAACAGTGTTCAGTACATAGTCAAATTATTTCTCTTTCTAAATATATCTCAACTAAACCCAAAACATCTACTACAAATGTTTTTTTTTTTCACTTTTTTTGCAATTTTCTAGACAATGGCTTCAACGAATTCCTTTAATATATATTTCAGAGCAATTTTATTTGAAACATTTCTCTGGGAAACTTCATTTGAGACGCCTTTTGGGAGAGGGGTGGGATTATGTTTACTTATTTGCTATTTCAGTTTAATATACATTTTTATGATTTAAATAATATTAAGAAGAATTAAATATTTTACCAAAAATTACGAGTTTGAAGAAAATCGTTTGACCGGAAGTGCGTTTTTTCTTGACAGTTTTTTCATTTTTCTGCGTTTTTACCTTAAAAACAGCGACGGATTTCTTTAAATTTGTTTTGCTAACTATGAGTACAGAGACCTATCACTTTTGATTGAAACTTTTTTCCCTAGTAAGTTCATTCTATTAAGTTTAGAAGGAGAGTGGGAATTTCCCCAAAAAGCCATTATATTAAATTTAGATTCTCCCATTAATATAAAACTGAAGACAAATAAAAATTTAGAAAAAACTATTTCTATTATAAATTTGAAGAAAATTTGTCATAATTCTGTAAACTGTAGTAAGAGAAAGTCTGGTGTGAGTGTTTCACCTAGATTTTTATAATATTCAGAGGACCTCAAAACATGTATTTCCAGTGAAAACTCAATTTGTAAAATCTGGCACGCTCGCAATACTTCCCCTAACAGCAGTTAGAGAAAGTAAAAAGTATTTAGAATTCATGTATATTTCTCAGCTGGTAATAATTTAATACTTGTACACTATTCTACAACGTAGGGTGCAAGCAAGTTTGGGTTGCAATTTTGTAAAATTTGAAACTAAACTCTAATTTAAATTTATCTAAATAGCATAAACATGTGATAAAAATGTCCCACAGTAGAATCCAAGAAAAACGTCTGCATAAT
Source organism: Triatoma infestans (assembly GCA_011037195.1). Taxonomy (NCBI): domain Eukaryota; kingdom Metazoa; phylum Arthropoda; class Insecta; order Hemiptera; family Reduviidae; genus Triatoma; species Triatoma infestans. Next base: position 129,604 of record JAAEAF010001247.1, on the reverse strand, counting down.
CAGCCACAAGGTAAATATAATATCTCACAAGGATAATATTGATGCTGTTTTGGGGATTTATCAAAAAGCGGTTTTGTTCACTTATAGTGTAGATTGAAACAAAAAGTATTTTAGTGTATGGTTCAAATTTTCATGTGCATATTATGTTCATTTCATTTTTTTTTTTTTTTTATTATAAGGATCGTTACAGACAACACTGTCCATCACCGTACAGTGAGTGAGCTGTAGTGGCTCCTAGGAAGAAAAAAACTAAGGAGTATTCATTGAAATTGGTTTTGATCCTGGATTGAACACGTTTGTTACATTCAAATAACAATCATTCAAATTCTCAGTCTTGTCCAATTTTCTTGATTCATCAGCATTGCAGATAAAGATATCTTTTAAAATAAATTTTTGTATTTTAACTTCTGAACATATCATCTTATTGAATAACTTTATTTTAGAATTTTATTCTGTGGAGGATTATTGTCCATATTTCTTTTCATAATAGTAAAAAGCGTACCTACACTTGACTTTTGGACCCGTCAGTAAAAATCTATCCGAGTTAGGAAAGCTCTGTGCCACGCGTTCGTATAGAAATTAGGAATTGGTGACTTCTGAAAATTCTGTGTCATGATGAAAGAAAATGATCTGGCAGTTTTTATTTTCCGATTTGGCGATTTATAGTCATAAAAAATTGTACGAGTCTTGGGATTTCCTTCGAGCTCTAGAACTTCTCAGACAACACTCTACTAGCAAGTAAAGGAAGTTGTACCGATATTGGATATGTGCTAATATGAAGGCGTTTAACTAGCGAGCGTACTGTTAGATTCTTTCATCTAATCGCCAAAGGGAATTCAAGCCATTTGTCGGAGAAGAATTCATTGCTCCTTGGCAACTTTTCAATATCATGTCTTTAAGATGGGCCTTCGCTGCAACTCCATAAAGATATGACCCACAGTCAGTCTGGACAGGATTTATTGTAAGCATTAGCGATGTTTTTAAGTCAGATGATTTTCAACATCTGATTATTTTGAGTGTAGTCTCGCATCTAACAATCAAATTGTGAAAATGTGATAAATAAAAATTGTTGATATGACTTTTCCAAAGGAGTTCACTATCTACATAAATTCCCAGCCATTTTATACACTTGATCACCTGAACTCTATAATTCCCAACTTTAATTCTGTTTAGAAGATGGTACTTCCTATGTCTCATAAACATAATCGCTTTAGTCTGTCTAGTTATTGTAAATCCCCATAGATGCACAGATTTGAGAATTTTCCCATTTCCTGTCTATCTTATTTATAGCCTCTTCAGCAGATTTCGTCTCACAATAGAATATGAAATCATCTGCAAATTGTTGAATGCCTATTTCCTCTCCTAAGCTGCAGCTAAGATCTACTCTATAGATACTGAAAAGAGTCTGGCTCAGAACTGCCCCTTGTGGTAATCCAGTACCAGTAAGAGTCACTTTCTTCTATAATTCACTATGATCTACATTTCATAAACAAGATTAAATATCTGGTATTACAACCGAAATAAAAGGCTCTTTAAACGTTGAAATTTTTACTTCATTCATTTTTTTTTTGTTTAAATCTTAGTTTGTGAGATTTCCTAATTTTTTGGGCCTATATATATTGTTTTTTTTAATTAAGTCCGTCCAGAAGAAATCATGCTATATAAGTTTTTTTTATTAATCCGGTCATTGGTGCCCGGAACCTTTTCAGTGCACTACCAGCCTCCGGGCAGTGTTCTCTTGTTACAGACAATACTGCCTATCACCGAACGGTGAGCTCTTGAGGTTTCTACGGCAAGAAAATCTAAGGACAGCACTGCTATTCTAATGCAAAAAATTTGAAAAAGATTTTAAATGCGTTAAACTCATCATTTTAAGGTGTAAAGTTGAAACTAGTTCTCTAGGTTTAATGGTGATTTCAATGTGAACTTTGCGGGACGAAGAAGCAATTCAGAGTTAAATTGAAGATGTATTCTACCATTAAGGGACTTAAGTGCTGTGCCTCTGTCTTTTTTTTTATTAGAGGCAGAACTCTTAAGAATTTTAGTTATAGTCTGCATTTGTTACAATAACTTTGACCAGCTTTAAAAAAAATAATGGTAATTATGGAGTACAATTTTAAGATGATTTTAATCATTTGGGCAGAAAAAATTACGAATCAGTATACATTTTTTATTTGTTTCTCAAGGTAAGGTCAGTGGCAGAAAACAAAGTAAAATAAAAAATTTCATTATACCTGTAATGAACATACATTAACAGTTTCTGGCAGAAAGTGAAATGATTATGTAAAATTGCCAGTTTTATCAGCGAAAGGGCGAAAAAAGAGGCTGGTATATTTTATGGTCAGGCTCTCGAGAAAGATTTTTATTTTTTGTTACATCAGATAGATTAAGATTTTATGAATAATTATTTTAAAAGATTAGGTAATATTAAAGAATTAATTTTTGGTGTCAATACTTCTTTCATCTTGCCCAAAAGAGAAATAAAATTAATGGGTCCAATTTTTTATTTCACTATTATTGATCCTATTTAGTTTAAATCCTTTGAACCTGCATTACATAGCTATTTAAACTTAATCTTATTCATATTTATAAAATTGATATAGGTAGCCTTAATCAGTACAGCCGTGCTTTACTGCTGATCTCAATCTGCCAGAGTCTGCCCTACCCAGCTGCACAGCTGATTTGGGGAATTACCTGAGATCGGCAACATTTTATGATTCATTTCATTATTTAAGTGATTTCTTATTACTAATTCAATTGTTATGATTGTAGTCATGTATACTGATTGTCATAGTTTGCCACACTTTTGGTTCATCATTTCTAGAAACATTTTTTAACCATTTTAGAACTTGTTAATCAAATTAAAGGTACGTGGTAAGACTTTAATTAAAATCATTGTAATTTCTACAACAAAAGTTTTAAAATTATGTAGGATTATTTCTTTCTCTCTATGCTGTTGATGCAGATTGCCTCATGACCAAAGTGGTCAGGTAAGGTAACCTGTTTTTTGTTTACTAGAGGTGCTTTGATGAATTTAAGAACTTTTAATAAATGAATTATTGAATTTTCTAAATCATCCCAAACAGAAAATTGTTGGTAAGTTGATATTTCCATTGAACAATGAAAAAAACTTCTTTCATATATATATTTTTTTTATTACAAATATAATTCAATTTTGCATAGTATAGTGATGTGTACCTAACTTTGTTATTTTGCCACAGTTTTCAATAAGTTCCAATTGATTTTTTAACATTTACTTTACAGTGTTCAGAATTAACGTACTGCTAAATCGAGAAGCTACATTTTATGCAATAGAGATTTTTTTTTTTATTTTGAAACGTTTTTCATTGATAGTTTACATTATTTCAATGATTAATATATTATTAGTCATAAAATTTTGTTAAAAGCTTGGTTGATTGTAGTTGTTCAAACAAATGAAGTTTCTTGTTGATTTGATTTTTAACCTAATTTCATAAGTTGTACTTTATTTCAAGGAAAAGTATATCTGTAAGTTTCATTCATTTCATTGCAAAACTTATGCAAATACTCCAACCTACGCCATAAGATTGACCTTCAAAATGAAGGTAGAACATCTTTGATTAGTTTTCATAAAAGAAGAGTATTCCTTATTTGATGAGTATAAAATTTGATTTGGTATCTGCAAATAAGGGATAAATTCTGAAAAGTGAATGCACGTTTTAATAGAACGAATTCATGCCAGATAATTCTATTTGATTATAAGTTTGGTTTTTAGTAAATGTGACTGTTTATAAAATGTGCCTTAAGCGTACAATTTTTTTTTTGTAATAGTTATTCACTTCATAGCCAAAAAGACAAAAGAATCACCATATATTGTGTTCTTTATATGTCAAATGCTTTTAAAATTGCCCTCTATAGCAACAAAATACTCATTTGACTATCGTATTTATAGAAATTCCCAAATTAAATGTTTGAAATACTTTAGCGGTCTTATCGTTTTAAATATCAGTCAGTGTTAATTAATTTCATAGAATTATTAATGTTCTCTAGGTAAATTTTGTTTGAAGCGGTAAAGGTTGTAAACTTTTTTTTTTTTTTTTTTTTTACATTTAAACTAATTGTGATTTATGTCCACATTATGAAAAAAAAATATTGTTCTTTTGATTCGTAAAAATTATTGTAATATTTATTCGAGAATTTTTTTTTCTCGATTTAATTACAATATTCTTTCTTGGAAATGACCGAAAATCAATGCAGTAAAAATATTACTAAGAGTTAAAATTCACAATTCGTCTCTTTGAAAATTGTAAATCTTGAATCCAGAATTCACAGAACAGATTTGTGATTTAGTAAAAAACAGTCTTTTGCAATAAGTGAAAGCTGGTAAACTTAGCATTATACATATAAAGAGATAGCTTATAGCCAGCTCCATTCTCAACGGTTTCTATTCATATCCCTCGAACTGAAATAGTTTTGATGTTCTATTTTTTGTCTCCTTTCTCCAAGCATTGATCCATCACTATGCCTCGATCCCCAACTTGTGTTAAGTATTGATAAATGGAAGACATTGCCATCGGGGTTTAATTGGAGCGTTACGATCGAATGAAGGAGTGATGATCATTCTATTCGAAAAATTGAACGGTTTTGAAATTTTCTTCATCTACCTGAAAAGTATGGGTTCAGTACCTATGGTTATTTAAAATTTTGTTTTATATTGTAAGTGTTAACGAATGCATAACTTAGCCATATACCATTCTTATGATTATTTAAATTTGAAGTGTTTACGCGAAATGTGCAAAGCATGGTTTTTTTTTATTTTAAAGAAATATTAAGCATATTTATTCTATTTACATATTTACAGTGTTTTGTTGAATTGTTTTTAAGTGAGAAATTTCTATTCGTGTGCTTTTTCTAGTGAACCAGTGTATTATACTTTATTATTATTATTAAACATACTTTCTTAATTCTACTTTAACATCAAAAAATGAACATACGGTACAGATTTCTAGACAACAGATCGTGAGTGTCCTAGAGAACTAACAACTAATACTATTCAAACCAGTAAGGACCCAGGAATCGAACTTTTGTGTTGTTTTGAAACTATCAGAACTCCTAAGAATCCAAACTTATGACTCAAAATTCTTCGAACAGTAGTCATTGCTCCCTACACTATTGCATCAACATCCACAATGCATCAACATTCCTTTCCAGTCTGAAGTAATAATCGAAAATCCATAAAGGCTTTTCTATTCTTTCTAATCATGTAGTCCGTCGTCTTTATAGGACACTCCAGGCAATCCTCCCAGAAGTCTCAAGCACTTTGACTCCTGATTAACTCGTGATTGATAGAGTTACAAAAGATTTTAGAGGGATTACAACTTGATTGCCTCATTCCAGTATAATGTAGATTTCCATACCAACCTTATTACTTAAAGCTATGGTTGCTGTTATAATAGAAGAGAAGGTTAAACAAAAATATATATTTCATGGTATTGCCCAATGGTATAGGATGTAGTTAAATTTGGAAAGAACGTGAAGCTTTTATATTGAAAACTAATATGTTACTTTGACAAGGTTTTGATCACGAATAAATCACTGCAATACGCAATAAACAGATAATTTGTTAAACTCGAGAAGAACTTCTTAGATGAATAACCTTAGATGAATAAGGAATGACATTTCCTTACATGGCACGAATTCCTCCATACTTTTCTGCAGAATAAGGGGCAAATCCCTTAAATTTCATCGCCAAAAAAATTGTGTTGGTATTTTTAGTTCTGCCTTATTGGAGAAATAGAAATGGAATAATAATATGTTAAAGCTATTAAAATTTATTAAGGGGTACCATAGAACTGCGTAATAACGATGCATTTTGATAAATCGATAAGGAGTGTAGAGGATGCTTGGTACAAATCGTACTAAAGTTCAATTAAGAGCAGTTCTATATGATTAAGATTGTCCGTTGAAAGGGTGTTCTTTAATGCATTACAGATTTCAGCGCTGAAGTAGTGTGATTATTTACCATGAAAAGAGGGAATGACGCACTTTTGACGATGGACACTATTGAAGATGATTTCATTAGGTAAGATAATTTGAAGATAATTTAATTCATTTAAAAACAAAAAAATTGCATGGGTTTCTAAATTTTGAGCTTTAGAATGATTTTATATTTTTTGTAACAGCAGATCGGTTTATTAATGTTTCTAATTCATATTTGAAATCGTTACTGATCAAGCTCTAAAGCACATGTCTTAGCTTTATTACCCATTATTTTACAATTACACATTGAGGAATGGAATACATCCAATTTGTGATTTGCGCTAGGATTCATAGATACCTATCATGATTTATAGATATCTAGCTGGTTACAGTTTGCTATTTCGAGGAGATTGAATTGAAATTGCTAGGTGTTTCAGATTTCAAGTTTTAATTTTGTAATTTATTTGTATTTAAATGTTCATCTTGGGGAAGTGATTCTTTTGAATCTTTTATAAACTTAAGATAATTCTCATACGTTTTGTTTAATTAAATATTTTAATTTTAATGTGGATAAAACTTTCAGGTAAATAAAAAATATTTGCTGCATTTAAAATATTTTTGGTATTTAAGAGATACCTAAATTATAATTTAAAAAACATAGATAACCTGACAGTATATTTGCAAATCTCATTTAGCAAGTTACATAAGTATTTGACAGATATGAACAGTTTGTAATTACTACGTTTGTGTTAGTATTTTAGCAGTTTCAAACTTAGAGAGAAATAGCCGAAAAGTAACTATTATTTTTTAAAATGAAACTGTCATTGAGTTTAAGGAGTATCTATGTTTTTGCATATTAATTCTTTCAACAATAACTTGAGTTCGCATTTTCATAAGTATCGTTTTCACTTTTAGCCACATTTAAATTGTAAAAGTATAATTGTTCTACGGAGAAGGAAAAGGAACCTTTCTTGCAACGAATCTGGTATCTTCCAGTTATATTTCGCTTTGGATCTTGCGTGTCCTAATACGAGGATGATAAACTTTTCTACCCATTTCAATTTGAATATTCTAACCTGTTAAAATAAGTTTGAATAAGTTATTATTGTTGTGAAGACCCTCGCCAAATTGAGAGAGTTATCTCGAGCAACATACAGGATACACAGCACGTTTACTATGGTAAGGTACTCCGGGCAAGAGCTTGCATTTTTAAACTGAAACTCCATCTTCGTGGAGTGCATTGTATAAAACTTTACCGTAAACGTTTATTTGCAATTGGTTACTAATGATATCTCTCTGGAATTGGAACCTAAAAGAAGTTTTGCGAAAAAAAGACAACCATTTGAATTGAGAGCTGATTAACGCCAGGTTGCCAGAGTAAATTACATTATAAAATACTACTCGATATAGCAGCAGTAAGAGAAAGTAAAAGTAGCAGGAATGGCCTTAAATCCACACGGCCTTAATGAAAATTAAAAAAGTTTTTAGCATTTAACTCTCCATTCTTCCTTAACAGTTCCTGGGGAAGGAGACCAAAGGTGTAAAAAATAAAAAGTTTCTTCTTTGGCCGCAGCCAACTAATTTTTTAGCTTGTTTAAAAAAGTTTTTGGGTTTGAGAATAGATTTCTCCGAAGGCCTTATTTTTTTGGTGGAAGGGTAGTAGCTCTGCTGATAATTGTTTACTCTTATGATAATTTCGGAACAGAATAGTGTGTATCATTTTTCTAATAAAGTTTCTTTGTTCTGAACCCAAAGAGTGGCCTACAAAGTCAAACACACAATGATCAGCGATTTAACTTGTTGCTGTGTCGTTGCTATGTACTAGTTTCCTGCTAAATTTTCGTGTTTTTTTTATGTATAATAAGTAATGTCATAAATTTTCTTAATAAAAGCTGTTAAACACCATTTTATACAGTTCCTCAAGACTCTTATAAGATTGTGGCAGGGTAATCATTTGAGCTTTTTCTTAATTTTTACTTCGCGATTATTAAAAACTGTTGAACCTTTTTTTTACGTTCATCGAAAACTTTGTAGCATATTTTTAAGCAGATCAATATGAATGTTACAGTCTTGATTTTTTTACTCTCTTCTTGCTATAAGAGGAAGTATGCGATCGTGGCAAATTTTCGAATTTCAAGTTTTCATCGGTTGTACTTGCTTGATCCTCTGTGTTAAAAGATGTCCTCCCCTTCGCTGTGATTGGAGGGAGGCTGTGTATGTGTGAATTTATTATGTGGATGAATAAAACAAGGATCTTCAAATCTTAGAAGCCTTTACGGGCATAATGATACATTACGAATAAGCGGAGTTTCATCCTTCTTCATATTCTTCATTTTCTACATATTGAATCCTCCACAGAGAACATGAAGATCATATTCGTGTCCTCATATTATGCCACTGAATCCCTTTCGCTTACTTTTCTCCCACTATGCGAAAGCAAGTTAACAAGCCTTATCAAAGGCAGTTCTAAGCGAGATGTTTAGATTGCGAAAATTTCAGTCAGAACGACTGCTGCCCGAAGCGGCACTTCATGAAATAAATGAAAATGGCAGCCCAACACCTATACTAATTAATCCTGGAGTTATTGTTGGTGTGAGCCACGATTTTATTTTTACTGTGAACTTATTAAAATATTTAAAATTTATGTATGCTTCATGTAAATCAGCTTTATCAGATCGAAGTACAACAAATTAAGAGATTGTATCCAATCTCACGATTATATATTCTCTAATACCTATTGATTGGTTAGCACGTTCAAATAATGAATGCCGGTTAATTGGTATAAGTTGCCTTCAATGTTCCCGGCCTAACAAATAAATGCAAAAGTAGCTCCAGAAGTACTACTAATGCGCTGTGATTATGGCCCCCCCAGTAAACCTAATCAGCAAACCATTGGACCTTACCTGTCAGTACTTTTAATACCTTGACGGCCAGACAAGGAAGGAATAAGGAACCAAGTGGTCACTATAATTCCTTGTTTCAAGCCATGAGTTTTACAGATCCAAAATACTCTTCGTTTTGTGTTAGTAATTTGTAGATGGAGGTGAAAAATAAGTTTCATCTGGACTTCTAAAATCAGGGAGCACTAAAAGATCATAAAACCAAGAAGTTTACTTCTTCCAGTAAACTACAAATTTTTTAGTAATTAGGGTGTTTACAACGTGGATGCAATAGAGCTGCATTCGGTCAACTTATTCGGAAATAAAATTTGTTAAATGATTAATGGCGTTAATTTCCATGGAAAAATATAGTTATTAAAGCAAATGATTACTTTGCGCAAGAAATGAGTGAGACATTGTCTATTAAGGAAGAAATTTTGTAAAGATATATATAATATATACACGATAGAGGTAGTTTCTTCTAAAGATTATAAAGAAATATGAGCGGTTCCTTAAAATGGTATTAAACCAAATTTTTTTTCCACCTTTTGCAATTTTGACGCGAATTGGACCTAACTTAATAAACTGGATATTCCTAAGTTACCCCAAAACACTGAAAAGTCCAAAAGTTTCAAGTAGAGAGGAAAAAAAAAAAAATCTTTCACTTGTATATGTTTTGAAAAGATTATAACGGAAATATCTTTTTTTTTAAATTCCCATAGTTCTAAAGAGAAATAATGTGCTGTTATAACTTTTTATTTCTGTTCCATTCAGCTGATTCATATTCCAGGAGTTATTTGGTATTTTTCATTTGCCTTATGAGAAGTGTTTTTTCTATCAATTGTATTTATTATATTATGTATAATCGGTCAAATAAGGATTTAGATCGTAACGGTAGCAATAAAACAGACTCATTTTTATATATTTATTCTATTAATTCAATCAACTAATTTCAGTTATAAATTAACTTAATATCAATATCTATTGAAAAGATATTTAAATAAATTCAAAGTTTTTAACATCTTTTTAAAATTTTAATTCAATCAGTGAGAGAGTGAGTGCGTGAGAGAAACGAAATATATTGTATAATAATATATTCTATGTCATATGTGGCAACACTGAGAAGGTCCATTCTTTGTTTTATGGTTGCTCTTTGAACAACTGTTCCTGTTTGTGTTTCAAGTTCTTTCTTTGAAATTTTTGTTGATTTATAGTAAACAGATTAGCTATTAAGCCTTAATGCTAAGCAAAAAAATAATCGCAAAGATAAGTGTGCTTGAAGTAGTGCAAGAGTTATAATTATAAAAAAAAAATCAGTATCGAAAAGGTTCTTTGTGTTTTATGTATATGTATGTATATGTCTATATATACATATATATATGTGCATGAACACATATATGTATTAATGGACTGAAATACAGACCTTTTCTTTGAGTTCATCATGCTTTTATTTCAATCGTTAAATAAGTAGGCACCATTGCAGGTAAATGTTAATGGTTATATGCTCAGAGATTTCTGTTTTTTGCTTTTATTTTTTGAAATTTCTTGGTTTCCGTACTTCCATTTGTATTTTTACTTTTTTTATTCTGGAATGTTTCCTTATATTGAAGTTTGCTTGCTAATTATATTGCTAGATATTTTTGTTATAAGCTACACATTCAATCACAGATGAAAAGTAATAATTAAGTTAGTAAAATTTTATTCATTTGTTTAAAAGAAGAATCATATAGAATATTAATTTCTTGACCCATCACCTTGAAATATTATGGTTTATATTAATTTTAAAAAAATGACTACTAGATATTTCTTTAAAACTCCTTTTAAGATTAATACTTACAGTAGTTAAATACACATTCTTTCATAAAGAAGGTATATGGTTTTCTGGAAGGCACCTAGTTATTGCAATCCTCATGTAAAAATATAATCTGTAGCCTTATTTTTGCTTTTCTGGAAACTATAGTTTTGTATTGGTTAGTTCAGTCGTAATTATTACTCATGTTATCTTAATTTACTTCAGTTTTTTTTTTTTATCGATTTTAAATAATTTAATTTTTATTTGATGAAATTTTTAGTTAAACTTATGATTTACAAAAGCTTAGACTTGATATAGAAGCATTCTTTTTTCTATTTATTACTTGAATATTGTTTAATGTAAATTACATTGCTACATATGTATATATTTTTTCATAAGTGTAGAAGATTTTCTGTTAAAATCTAACGACCTTATTATCCAAGACACTAATTTATTTCCCCGAGTATTCCTTATGTAGTCTTAACATCCAGTTTTCCGTCGGCCACTTTTTGTATTGCAGCCAATTTTCCAAAACATAGTTACAGATGAAACGTAGATAGTTATCTTTTAATACCGATTCAGCATTGACATTTCCACTATACTTCAAATTATATTTGTGAAGTTATTTCATTTATATTAAGGTACTAAATTTAATATAATATTAAAAGCAGTATACAAGAAAGTTTCTTAAACATAATTGTTTTTTTCTTTAAAGAGTTCAAAGAAGTCTGTTGAACCCAGTATTTTTCTTTTCATTAAGTGGCATTCAAATCTATATGATACCGAATGAAGTTCTAGCAAGTGAGCCTGAGAAAAATTACGATATTATTTTTGAGATAATTTGCAATAATATGGAGTACATTAGTATCTCACATGAATTCGTTTTAACTACCCAGTTCTTTTATAAATAGTTTACGTGTGACATCCTAGGTGATTAAAAGAAAAATATTACCATTTTTTTGATATGATGTAAATTGTATCATACTTATTTGGTATCGGTAAGGTAGTCTTTTTGTTCTTAATACTTTGTTTCTATGTTCATAAGTTTTTTCAGTATTTTCTATATATTTCCCACTTTTCTTGATAAAATTTTGAATTGAAACTATATTATGATCATACTTGTTGATGTTATAAATAAGGAAGATCCACTAAATATCCATTGATTTCCCAGATGTACGAGTTTGTACATTAGTACATCCTGTCCTTTAAACTAAAGAAAATACAATTTTGGAAGAAAGAGAATGTGTGTATTTTAAAATTAGGATAATGTAATTTTGGAATAAGAGAGGTGTATCTGTTAATCTTAGTTTGCTTATAGATCGCTAAACTCAAGTAATTGCACGCATTTAGCTATCTCCCGGCTCCTGCTTATATTGGTGAAAGTTAGAAGAGGAGTTCCCCTGTTGTTCTTTTGATAAGCTGGAATACAAGTAAGTCCGCCTAGATCTCAGAAGAAATGGCTAGTTTACTCCTCCTATTTGGTAACCAGTAGATTAACTCAAACCAAATACTTGCAAAAAACAACATCTTTTAAAACCTGTATCTTGTTGAGGTCCAAGCGTTGTCATACTAAGTACTTAGAAGTTATCAGAAATACCAAGTTCCCTGAAGAAGTGAAGGATGCACTTGCTCCCCAGATGGAGGTAGATATGGTTGCGAATGAAACCTATGTCACTTAGATTTCGATGCATTCCGTCATATTGCTGGAGGGCTATTAAAGAAAAAAAAAAGGCAATTACTTTGTACATTATTTGTGGAAGGAAAGAGTTTTTGCCCTAAACTTGCAACTTTAACTTTCATTACTGTGTAAAATAATGGCTTTGTTACATTTGGTATCAACATTTTAAAAGCACTCGAGTATATAATTTCTTAAAAGTATATTCAAGGCCTTCTAATTAGTTTGCTTAATTTCGCTTTAAATACTTATATAGATACATTTATGATAAAGTTGATCAATTTTTTATTTTATTCCAGGTTTGTGTAATTCAATTGTGGCATGCCTTACTGGAGGGAGTGCGGAGTCTATGGCAGAACAGGGTAGGCAAGGGGGTAACAATCACCTCTCTCACCCGCCTGACTCCCTCACTACAACCCACAGGTAAATTCGATCCAAACTTGTTTTAATTTTAATATTTGAAGTTTTATTTTATTTTTTTTTTGGCTTTTGAGAAATACATCAAAAATACTTTAGCAGGATACCCGCTATTTATCTGGTACTTATAAAAGAAAACTGGTTGACCTAATGTTCTCATGTGTTACTAATTTGGTCTATATTGCTTTCAGTCAATACTTTTTCGGAAAGCCATCCAGCCCCATTGCCCTCTTTACCTTTTTTTTATGTGTGTCTTTTTCGATATTCTTAGAAATTGAGAAATTTTCCTGATTAGAATTTGTTCGTCAGTTATATGGTGAGGAATAAGTGTAGCCTCCATTCCACCAACCTTTGGGAAGCATTAAATAGAGTACAAACAAAGATCCTTGCTTTGCTTACTTAATTTGAGTTTACTTAGGAGTTTTTAAACATTTCTATTTATTTTTTCCTGCTTTAGGGGGTGTACTTATCTATGGTTTTGATGTTCACCCGTTACCGTTGGCAAGTTGAATATAAACAAGACCATAATCTGGATTTTCCAAAAAAGATCTCTATCGATTCTTTAGTCTTCGATGAACATAAGAAATCTTTGAAGGATTGATAAACAAATCAAGTATTTATTTTTGGTGAATGTACCGTGTGTTACAATGTAAAGCGGCCATACTTTAAAGATTGAATACTTTAGACAAGATATATACCTGGAAATGGATCATTAGAGAATTTTACTTTGAAATGTGCGGAGAAATTTTTTTGACCATTTTGTAGTTTTTTTCTTTTCGTCCAAACTGGTCTGGTTGGTTAAAAGATACATTTGGAAATAAACATGTAAAAAATAAATTTTGTTTCCATGACTTCAAATTGGGATTTATCTACAATTATTCACATGATTTCAGAGGTTTCAGACTTCAGGAGAGCTTGTTTCGAGCAATATGTTATTTTAGAAGCTTAATTCTGAAACTAGTTACAAGAATCGGAAGATAATCCCGTGTATTTGGCATTCTTGGATAAAAACTATTCTATTACCATTTTTTAGGAGATATTTCCGTATTTCAATCCTTGGGTCCTAGAAATACATCCCTGAAATTGTTCGTTTAAGCCTGTTTGAAGTAGGTCAATGGGAAAACAATTTTTCATAAAAGGCACGAAAAAGGATAGGAATCTTTACCTTAAATAATAACGTTTTTGCAATCTGTGTGATCCATTTTATTCCATTGAGTAGCTTAACAATTTTCATAAAATTTTTAATTTGGCTACCTTACCAAACTTTATAATACGTAATACATTCCAAAAACAATACTTAAGAGAAAACACCTCAAATTTGCATGCTGTATTAGTCCTGGTAAAATGCCTTTCATCTCAAAGTGATCTTATAATCTAATTTTATTATTCTATTTACCTTTTAGTAGTAGTAACCAGTATTTTTAGGCAAATGGGAATTCATATATATTGTGCCAAAACTATCTGAGATATACACGTTTTCATGTTAATTACTAACACCTGAATCACTAATAACATGCAGGATAATAACAGATATATTTTGTCTTTACTTCATGATCAGTTGGTATAATTATTTCCAAAATATTTTTCATTATAATGTTACAACGAGTAATACCCGGGTTTGCATAAACAGTGAGTTCGTCGTTATCAGTCCTTGTGATTGCCTCTTCCTACTTACTGAACATTGACGTTGAGAGCGTTATTAAATTTTTTTTTTTTTTTTTTACTTGTGTTAATATAAGGTTGTGCAAGTTATTTTTTTGGAATTGGCCTTCTTTCATCAGTTCAACTTGCTTTCGAAATTTTTCAGCTACAGTTTGTTTTCTAAATATATTTAATATATTATATATTTAGCGAAGAGTTTTTAGGATTGGATGAATGTGTCTAGCTTGGTAATCTTTTTAGACTTAAAAGTTTCAAAAGTTTTGGTATTAAATATTAGAGACTCGTGAGCAAAGCAAATCGTTGATCCTAGTCGGGACTTTAAATTGATAGGCTGAATGAAACAAATATTTCTGAGAATTTCAGTTGTGATAGCTAAAATTGATTTTGGGCTGAAGGCAGGTTAAATGTGTTGTGTGAAATGAAACATTCAAATTTATAGGATCCCAGAATATTTCTAAGTTAGTATACTATTTAATTTTCATCATAATTAGCACTGGTATATGATGACAATTAAATGATTAATATGACAAAACTTCGCTTAAAACCAAATTATAAGGGTTACGCAGTTTTATTTCATTTTTAGAGGCTGTTCCGTTTTTCCTACTGATGGAATCTAATTACATAAATGTACCATTTCAGTTGTTTTCTTCTGTTCTTCCGTGCAAAATTTATTTATTTGCTGGTCTTTGCTTAAAGCATGAAAAAGGTTCTATTGCACACAACCTTGCCAACCTAGTCATATGAAGCATAACTAAAATTCTTGTTGGTAATTTAATTAGGTCCATATTATTGGCAAAAAAAAAGACCTTTTTATTGACACGCTTATGACAGAAATTATTGCACAGAAAATATTTGGTGTTTTTGTGTCAGATGTCCGAAATTGAGAGCTTTTTGCACATATTACTACAAATCTTGCTTATTTGTTTTGGTGACTTAAGTATGAAGGGATGAATATTCCTTACATCACTTGCATCCATTTTTAATTCGTTTTACTATTTATATTTTTTTAATTTGTCAAAACATTCACACCACGAACGGTCACTTGACCATATAACTGGAGAAGTTTTACGAGAATCACACTGTGCAAGACTACAAGTAAATATTGTTATATTTTTAGATAAGAAAATTAGTACGCTAGAGGCATAATTTTATTTGGATAAAGAGATTCGCCGGCAGTTGATTAGTTGTATGTAATTATTAATTTGTTATGGAGAATCTCACGAAATTCTAAAGTATTATATTCTGGTTTAAGCAATTTCTATAGGGTGTTTATAGCTTTGTCAGAATTCTAGAGAAAATTTCACTTCTCTAGCTTTATAAGAAAAGCAGTGTACTTAACGTATCAGTCTGGTTTGAGATTTTCGGATTTACATACTATTTTCAGATTTTTTCTTTTTTAATTGCATTTGTATTCATTTATTGAGTTTCTTAAGAGAAAAATGTTTTATATGAGTTCCTGGAGTTAAGTGCAACTTTGGTCATATCTTTTGTAGTAAAAGAGATAGCTTTCTTTAAAAAAATAAGGGCGGTTAAGTTAGAGGATTAGCTAAATAGTCTGTATCACAGGTAGCGGTCCTGAATAAAACTGCAGAAGCCGTTCAAACATCCGTTTCCGTTCCATTTCCTCTTTATCATGACGTTGAGTTTATTAATGCCTCTTAAACCTATAATGGGTAAGAGTACTCCTGTCATTCTACTTTTGCCTGATACTAATTTAGGGGTTTTATATCTACAAACCCAAGATTATGCACGATCCAATGGTTGCGCTTCAGTTTATACTCGCATTTGCCTGAGTACTGATTTTTGGTATTACCAATTAGAATAAATACTTACTATACATTATATATTAGAGTATGTGCAGGAAATACTCAGAATTTTTATTCATATCACCGATATTATGTATGTGAATAATCAACAATTGTAGTATGTAACAGAAACATTAAGTTTAATAGGGTTGAGAATAATTGAACCAGATTTACAGCCAGCTCAATTATTCTCAACCCTATTAAACTACAGTACAAAATGCAGCCAAAAAATAAGAAAACAACAAGCTATTTCAAAGAAACATTAAGTTAAAGTCAGCTCCAGGCACGAACTTGATAACTTTACTCTGACGATGGATGAAAATCCGAAACCGGTCAAGAACGTCATAAATATGCATGCTACGACGGATAAAATCCCAGATTGTCGTGCCCATCCACATACTCAACATGCGAAGAAATGTTGCTTTTTGTCTTCATTGCTTTCCTGTCGTATTTTTATGAGGAATATATTCTTTCATCCTGATGAATAATAACTAGAAAAAATAAAAATGGAATTTTTAATATTCTGTGGGCGAAAAAATGCATCCACTTTAATAAAATAATTTGCTATTTTATTTAAGCAATAACAGATAAACAGACAGTAGGAGACTCCATATTTTTCTCATATATTAGCCAAGTTTTAATGGTGTGGATTTAAAGAACAATCCTTAGATTTATTTTGTTTAGGTCAGATTTCCATAAATTTATGTGTTACATTAATGTTTTTTTTTTTTTCTCGCAAAGAGGGAAATTAACATCATTTTCTTCCTGAAAGTACTTTTTGAAATATTGACGTACATTAGTTTTAATTGTACATTAATTTTTCTTTCGAATTTATTATCATTTGAAAGCTTATAAGAATTTGAAGATTATCAGCTAAATGTTTTCCTTTTAAGTTGTAATTTATGAAATGAATCGTCTAGCTTTGGTAATCTTTTTAGAATTCGAAGTTTCAAAAGCAAAGTGCGGAATAGTTTGGCAGTCTTTTTAAGGTTGAGATTAAGATCGCTTAAAAAGTATCATTTATACTGGTTAAAATGTGGATAGTCTTCTCATTTAAATTTACATACATATTTTCTTCGATATACATTATTATGAAAAGCCCGGCCATCAAATAATAGTTTGATGGTTTCACAAAAATCCGTGTAGAAAGTGTATCTCTGTGATCATTTCATGTTTTTTGTAGGGAGTTAAAAGTTACTCTTTCCATACAGAAAAAAACAGTTTCATTGCTGTCAATTACAATTAATAGAAAATACCTGTTTTGCTTTTAGTTGAATAATACCCTAAAAATATGTAAATTTGAAGGAAAAAAAAGTATTCTCTGTAGGGAACTGTGCTAGCCACTACTTTGGAGATCTTGGCGTCTTAGCTTAACAGCACGAACTTCCAGTCTGTATAATACATACAGGTCTTGCATAGAAGTGCTAAAATGTGAGTTTAGTGTACACAAACTAATTCTGTACTTAAAGACAACTACTACGAGGATGGTATGATACATTTTTGCCCCCCCCCCCCCAATAGATGGCGATTATCTATGAAAGGGCAAGACACAGAATATTATTCTAACCTTCTGGACCAGTTGAAGCATAATATTAAGGAAAAAGGCCAGATATAGCGAAGAAAAAACTTCTCTTTCATCGGGTCAACCTTCCCAGATGACTAAAATTCATGAATTGAAATATGAAGTTGTGTCCCTTGCACCCTATTCACCAGACTTGACACCTTCGGATTTCAGCCTCTTTCCAAACCTGCAAAAATTCCATGCTGGGAAGAAATGTGAATCCAATTCCGGTCACCTCAGCGACGAACGCCTATTTTGCAAACTTGGATGAAAGCGCCTTCATAGAAGGAATCCGAGCCTGAACATTATACTATCGTTTTGTAATTTTTTTAGACTTAAACTTACCTGTTATTTTTTTTGATAAAAACAGTCATATCTAAAGCAATCTCCTGCTTAGTTTTCTATGTTTTATTTCTTCTTTTTTTCAAGTTTTAATTATTGCAGAAAAGATATATTTAATGTCTGATTTTTTTTTTTCTTAACAACACTATTTGGCACAGTCATTCGTTTCACCACCACTTTATGTTTCTCACTCGTCAGATAGCAAACCGTTCTTACTTCATATAAATTCTCAGCCTATTTACAAGAAGAACATTCCTTAATTTTTGTTTTTTGGATTATTTAAATTTACTCACTTTTTTTATTATACGTTGATTAAATATTAGAAATGATTTATGCAATTTTCATTTATCCAATGTAATGTGGTTATTGAAATACAAAATTAACTCTAAAAAAAAAAAGTTATTAACTTTTCAACTTTTTGTTCATTTCTCCTTTTTTTTGTATATTTGTTATAATATATTTAACTCTTGTGTAAATAAATATTTGCACATAATATTGCACGTGTGCTATAAACATGTATATATACATTTATTTTATGTTTCTTGTACATTTATTATTATTCTGTTTTATACTTTATTGAATCTTTTATCAAGCAATAATATCGTGTGAAGATTTGCATAAAAATTATTTATATATCACATGAAGTTTTGAAATTGATAAAAGTACTTTGGTTAAAACGTTGTTTGGACTACCTATGTACTGTATACCTTTCTTCCTTAGATGATCATTGATTTCGCTTTTTATGGGGGATTTTTCTCTTGCCATGTATGTATTCTTAAAAGTGTTATTTTTGTAATAGTTGTGAATAAAATAAGTTGCTCTGAGAATTCTACGTCAAAATAAGTAAAGTGACAAAAAAAAAAGTAAGTTCCACATTTAAGTGGAAGTTGATCCTTGGATTATCGTTTGTTTTTAAACACTTTCTTACGGCTTACAGTGTTAATTTCAGGAAGCTATTTTTTTGTTTGTTTTTACTATATTGGCAGCAAGGGAGCCTTTATTATTAGTAGTATAAGCAGTCCTGATTTTTCCGCGTTAGTTAAAGGATGTAGAGAATAAGCTCTATGCCACGTAGAACTGTTGTGGTTGGTTTCCGTGATAGCCTGCTTTTTATTGTGGTCAACGATGTGTATCAACTAAATTTGCTCTCTGCAAGTCTATGTTATCATACTATTTTGACAAAAACATCCTGATGATGGACGAACGCCCGAAAACCGGTCGATGACCACAAAAAAAAAACAGGCTAACATGGAAAATATCGCAGAACACATAGGACTATTTACTCTTTCTTTCTTGAAGATAGTTCACCCGCATTTATAAAGCTAAACTATCAAAAAATTAATAGAATCAACCTTTGGGGGAAAATATAAATGAGATAAAATCTATATCAATATAAACAATAAGTTTTTTCTTTGGCCCCAGCCGACTAATTTTTTGCTAAATCTATAATTTTTAGATTAATCTGTCATACTATGATTAGAATAAGAAAGAAGTTCATCTAAGTTGTTCAGTGTTTCTCGCAATTTATGCTACTTACTTCCCCGGGGAGCTGAATGAACTAACTCCTTTCTAGGTTCTAGGTTCCAGGAAGGGTAAACCACTGACATCTCTTGACATCTACGCCCTCTTCCATATCATTTTTAGAGTTTACAACTATATAAGCAGAGAAGAAACGCTTGTAGTTCCCTGATGATGTAGCTTTCTGGTTGCTCTGAACATAAACATGTTACTTCATTGTTGTTTAACGCAAAATCCAAAACAAAAATGCAATTCTTTGTAATTAATGTTAATAAAGCCAACCCAGCCATTATTTTATCTAAAATTATGTTTTCTAACGATCAAGATCCGCAAATGCCCAAAAGGCCACTTTAGGCGTACCGTAGAAACACGCTATTTTCCTTGCACGTACTAGCGGAGTAAGCGGCTGATTGGTACAATGCTGTCAAGGAAATTCGCGATCTTCTTTGGCCAGGATTCAACAGAAAAATACATGAAATATGTCATGTGAATTTTTGTGGTGTTTTTAAATTCCGGAAAAAAAATGACATGGATTGGTTTGTTTTATATGTTGTTGTTCTATTGGATATGTGATCTATAATTAATTATTTCTTAGTAAAAATTAAATGTTTCTTTATATTAATATTATACTGTTTTAAATTTGTATTTAAAATATTTTATATGTAAGCCCCCTTACCATACAAAAGTCGAAATGAATCTAAAGTTCCTTCAAGCATTATGGTTTTTCCATTTTTAACAACTTCTCAATAAATCCCTAGATGAAATCGGGGACATATAATCATAAGTTCAGCAAGCTTTTGGTAGCTGGTAGGATGCCCCAGTTTTGTACATAAAAATTGGTCCGTACTGAAAGATTCAGATTTATCTCGACCATTGTAAAGTCTTGCATTAATGGTTATCATCATTTTGCTTTTTAACACAATTTTACAGCTGTAGATAAAGTTGGTTTACTTTCTAAAATATTCTTTGTGCATCATAATTCTTTTTTCTTTTTTTTTTTGCTTTTAAGTGCTTGTAATATTTTCCTTAAAAAAAAAAAAACTTATTAATAATAATAGTAATAATATTGGGTTGATGCAGTGTTGGGCGTGGGTTGAAAGCGGGTAGGGGAAGGAAAAGGCGGAGCCTGCAAGAAACAGGAACTGTGTTGGGCGTCGGAGAAAACAAACGTCTTCGCTTAAACCAAGAACTTGAATCCATACAGAGCAACAGGTAATAAAATACTAAATAAATTTATATTAGCATGT
The DNA here is from genome assembly GCA_011037195.1 of Triatoma infestans. NCBI lineage: Eukaryota > Metazoa > Arthropoda > Insecta > Hemiptera > Reduviidae > Triatoma > Triatoma infestans. The sequence continues at coordinate 108,748 of JAAEAF010001247.1, read as the reverse complement.
ACAATTTAGTTAACTTGATTAAAAAAAGAAAAGAAAAAGTGTTTTTGATGTCAGCGACTGTATTAGTAATTTTCCATGCCATTTGTCTTCAAGTATGAGGGAATAGGTTAATTACTATTAGCAAGAACCTATTAGGTAGCCTGGCCTTAATCTACCAATAAGATGTTTATTTCCCTACTTTGAGTTCCTAACAAATGGCTGATGTCAAGGAAATGACTTGTCATATTTAGTTATCATCCAAAACAATTATTCTACAAGTACTACTTTAATCATAATACCTGAAAAAAATAGTTTTCATTAAAAAAAAATAGAGCTTTGTTATTTAGGATATCTTCTTTTATTTGCGTTGAATTGATCGTGATAAATTTTTAAAAACTGATTTTATGAATCGTTGAAGTTGGTAGCTGTTGTCTTTCTCTTGAAGTGTCTAGAAACTTTTTGGAATAATCCTGAACCTTCTTTTTACACTTACTTTGCATGTATGTTTTCTTTTGTTGGAATTGCTGTTAACGTTGGCTATCACTGCATGGTCTTGGCCTCCAATATCTTGAATCAAATAGAAGACTTTCTTTTTGTTGAGCAATTTTTATTATCTAATTTTTTTGTGAAAAAAGAATATTGTATATATAGTTTACGCATGTCTTAAACATTTACGCAATGAAAGCTAATATTTTAGCTAGATGGCATTATTATTTTCTTCAAAATTGTAAAGAGTTGGTTTTTGATGCATGTGCACGAGCTTGCATTTTCTTCTGGATCATTTTTACCAATCGATTCGCTCATTGTCAATGAAAAATGCCTTCTTTATATTGTTAGAATACTAGTAGTATTCAAACCTTGTTCAATCCTAAATTATTTTAGCTAACAGGAAACAAATCTTCGCCGACATTTGCACCTTTGAAATCTATCAGAATTCAAAGGCGATTCAAGCAACTTAGCACCCACTTGTTAACGATCTCTAAATTTGCTTATTTATCCCATTTTATATACAATACAGATGTCTACTGACTATTATGAGATCAACTAACTGTTCTTTATAACTACTGGCGCCAAAACTGAGTGTAGTAATCTAATTCTCAGTTCTTAATTTTATATATTACGGGAATGTAGATTTAGTTAATTTAATGAATTCTGACCAATATTGTGCCAGCAGTCGCGGTTACACAATAGGAGTGAGTTTTAGCTAGATGGCATTATTATTTTCTTCAAAATTGTAAAGCGTTGGTTTTTGATGCATGTGCATCATGTCCAGATAAGTCATGGATCCACTAGTTATCTGACACATATTCATCTTAATAAAATATATAATCCTGACTTAAAAATTTGTAATTCCTAAAAAATAACTAAAATTTGTTTTAGTTTTTCCTAAACTAAATTTGACATCTAGCAGAAAACAAATATTTTTCTTTGTTTTTTTGTAAAATGGTAGATTAACCAAGTTGCTGCCAAAAGTAGCTGTTTTTTATTTATTGGAGAATTGAAGAATGATGGAAGTTATTAGATCCGCCGAAATCCTTTCTTTATATGAGATATTTGTTCTAGTTATTTTATTAGTATATTATTGTTATTATTTAACCATAATGTTGTTGAATCCTTTTTTATATTTGTCCAAGAATCTTCTAGTTATATCTATTTCTTTGGATTCTTTCCGCATTCTTTCAAAAAGCTACATAGTTTCGTTCACTTAAAAGAAATGTAAGATGATCTTGGCATACACATTAACAAAACATCGGTTAATGAAAGACTCGAAGTAGGGCTGTAATTATTCAAATTAGTTTACCAATGTATTTACCTTATCAATTGATTCTGCGATTTTTTTAAAGGTTTTAGAGCAGAAATGACCGAAGTGTTCTTAGCATTTGAGATGTTTATTAAGTTAACGATTTATGATTAACCTATGAGTCTTGATTACTTGAAGATTTGGGATAACTAAGGCTAATAAATAAATAATGTATTAATAGTAATATTAATAATAATAATAATAATAATAATAATAATAATAATAATAATAATAATAATAATAATAATAAGAAATTCATGGAGTCCCTCATTTGATAATTTAAGATCGGTTAGGAAAAGTTATCTGAAGGCTCCACCTTTTTTATCGGGACTAATTATTGTTTTTTTTTTATTAAATCTGAATGAACAGACTACAAAGCGCTTTCATATTTGTAAATATTCCTATGAAACCCAGAATTGTGGCAAGTGGGTACATGCAGCATGTTAGCATGAAATCCTTTTTTTTTTTAGAAATTAAAAGTGAACCTACTAGCTTTTTTTGGTGGTAGATGGGTTTGTTTTAGATATTGCTTGCTTTCATATTGCATGAAAATGTATAGTGTAATATTTTGTTTATTTTTTTTTAATTTTTACTCCCCCAATATAAATTCATTTCATTCAAAAATATATTAAGAGTATAAGTTACTACAATTTGTCTAGGACACTTAAATTAAGCGAAACTGACAATAAAAAGTATAAGTATGTCCACTTATTATATACCTCTTTCATTTCTCTGTATATTTATAAAAACGGCATCAATTCTTCTAATTTTTCCAAAGAAACTTATTCCATTAAACAGAATCACATTTAAGATTACAACTACAAAATGCTTTCCTTTAAAGTCTCGTCCAGATTTTTCATCGGATTCTTACTTTGATACCAATTAAAGCATTATCCGGACCATAAACTATTCTAAATGTAAAAACAATCTGCTGATGTTATAAAAGATTTTTTTTTCCTAATGGAATATTTTTCGCGATTTATCTTTGTATGATATACGTTAGAGTTTAAAAAGTTTTTTTAAAAAAAAGTACTTCATGCAATTTACCATGTCAATAAACAGAATTTAAATTGTTTTATCATGTTGTAAGACGTAGTATATTGTTCCGGTATATTGTTTCACATCTCAGTATGTATAATCCAGATTTCTGATCTAAATGTTTCTAGGTTAATTTTGATTATTGAATGCTTGAAGGATTTAGGGTTGAAGTAAAACTTCTGTTCTTAGCATTTAGGATCAACAGCACTTGTCATTTACTTCGTAATTCTTGATTTCACTATGAATCTTAATACCTAACATTAGAAATTATTAATCAGATAATTCTGTTATACTTCTTTCAGGGCTTTCTTTTGCTACTTGTTGGTCGATTGTTGATTTTCTTCTGTTACTTCGTTATCATCTTTTCTGTCTTACAAACATTAGTCTATGAAATCCAATTCCCCATTCATGACTGTTTTGACAAGATTATTGCCAGATTCTTTTTCATTATATTTGAACGAATTGAAATCGTTATAAAAAAGATAAATCGTAAATTTGTTTCATATTTCTTTAACCGAAGGTAATCTAAACTAAATTTCATGCTATTAAAGTCGCAGCCATGATTCCTTCTGAAAGGAAGTGTCAGTACATACTGAAGAACCTGTTTTGACTGTTTAGATTAAAGTAATAGCAGTATATTGTCACACATTCATGTTTAATTTTAATATAGTTTAATATATCTTAAATTTTATTTTATTTTAAGTTTTGCCTTTTCGCAGCTAATTTCTAGTTCTTTTGTTTGAGCTACTCTCTTGAAGTAGTCTGCCTGAATTCACTCATTTTTCTTTAATAATCTTCAATATTTTTCTGTATTTAATAATTTTGCATCGCATGATATGTATTAGTTAACGAACTGCATAGTTCCTTCAGTTTGGTTTAATTCAGTTGTTTAGATTAGAAAACTGGCCTAGTGGTAAATAATAAGATATATTATTTTTAACATTGGATTAATGTTAAATTATTTGAAAACACTATCTCGTGAATTTTTATTTCCTTAGTCTTATTTTAGTTGACTTATGGTTCCCCCAAGTTTAGTAAATTTCAATATTGGCTTATCGTGAATACTTGATAAAATATACTTTATTTTCATATTGTGGTATGTAATCACTCAATAAAAAAAGGGAATCATTACTGACTGAAATTTTCTTCATGGCAGTCTAAACAGGAAATTATGTTTGGAAAACTTTTAATTTATTATTGTTTAAAGTTATTTACTTAATAAGGTATAATTTTTATCAGCTCTTCAACTTGTAACATTTTTTCAAAGCTTAGTAGAATGCAAATTAATTGCATTAAAGTTTTGATATTTTTTAAAAACTATCACTTCTTTTTTTTTTATATATATATGATACTTTTACAAAAATAAATCTGTTAATAATAATTTTTTATAATAAAACTTACAAAAGCCAGTAGCTGGTGTACTACATGTATCATTAAAAGTAATCTTTCAATTGTCACAAGTAGTGCTTGATTTTAAACTAAACATTAAGAATATGAATTGTTTTTATGTGAAAAGTTTTTAAAAATAGTAATATTAAAATTTTAATTGACATTCTCTGGTACTTGATTGTTTTTTTTTCTTAATTCACAAAGCGAAGTTTGGATTTAGTTTTATAGTATTAGTAAAATTATTTTGGTATTTAAATTGGCTTTTTAGTCATCGATTTTACTTATATCTTCTACTTTTTTGCTTTATTTTCACAGTACTGGATCTGAGATAAAGATAAAATCTGTAACAACGGTAAGTTCTATTTATTTATATTTTCTTCAATATAAGGATTAGTGAGTTAATATCAATAAGAACTAAACTGTGTTCAAAAAGTTTTTATGTATATTATCTTTTCAGAATAATATTCCAAGAGAATCACTGCCAGTTGATATTGTGAGGGAGAATCGAATCGCTTCTCCTACTGGTAAGAAAAGATTTATTAATAATCTGTTATAGATTAGTTTAAAAAAAAAGAAAAAAAAAAATAACTAGAATGAATGAATGCTACTTATTTTTTTTTTATGTGAGCTTTGATAACACTAGGTCCATTTAGTTAATTAAAAATGAAGAATCTTGCTAACATTTTTAGATTTAGTTAATAGATTTTTTTGGTAAGATATATTTGCCTTTTTAGTTTCAGTTAAAAGACAATATTTGACTGCAAGGATTAAAACAGGGGGCTGGAAACGCACTGGATCGGTTGATTTTCCACCCACAACTTTGGAAACACACAAAACTATCGACAAAGAGAAAGGAAGTAATTTACCGCAAAAGGTTGACAAGAAGGCAAGGTAACAGTAACCTTTTTATTTCTCTTACTGTTAGTAAGAGGAAGTATTGTAATCGTGTCAACTTTTCGATATCGTGTTTTCCCGGAAATATCCGTTTTGATCTCTCCTTTGTCCAAAAAAGGAAAAAGTGGTTTTTAGCAATTGAATTGGTCTCTTGGTGTGTGTATGGGGAGGGGGGGACCAGCAGACCTCAAAAACTAAAAATTGCAGAATGTTCAAATTTAATATTTCGGTAAAGTGCTACCAGGAGACTTGAGAATAAGCTTTTCGTAAACTTCGTTCAACCGGAAGTGCCACTTCTGAATGGTTTTTTTTCAGTTTTTGTGATTTTTCTCGAAAACGGCTTCAACGATTTTCTTTGAATTTCGCTTATCAACTACACATACAAAGAGCTACAACCTTTATTGAAACATTACATACGTACATACATCATCTCCGGCGCTACGGCCCGGTTCGGGTCCTCGTCTCCAAAAGAAATCGTCCCCAAAGTCCGGTTTTGTCTTTCTCTTTTGGTTTCGTATCAAAGGGATTTTACTGAGTTTATCCTGTGCGCAAACCCCAACCGGAGGACCAGATTTTTCTGTTGGGGAATTCCTTCCCTCAGGTAACTGCCGGCCAAGGCTATATGGGCCTACACAAGGCTAAATGGGCTATGTGGGAGAGGACGCTTATTTGAAATCATCATTCATTTACCATTGTCACACATCATCATTGAGTTATGAGGCTTTTCGTCGACTTGTCTGTGTCACCAGACAGATCACCTCCTCTCCGATGTGCCCCCTTGTACACGACTACTTATTCGTTAGGCAGACAATCTGCAACCGGTGATTGCGCCTGGTAACATGGGGATAAATCTGGGAAGAAAATCTAGGCCCCACCATTTGAAACATTTCTCCAGGAAAATTAAATTAAAGGTACTTTTGGGGGAGAGGTGGTGTTAGGTTTTTTTCCATAGTGCTATTTCAGTTTACTACACAATTCTATCATCTAAATAATATTAATTAGGATTAAATATGTTGTTGAAATTCCGAGTTGGAAGAAAATCCGATGACCGGAAATATGGCTTTTACTGTGAAGTATTTTTCAGTTTTCTACTATTTTTTCTAAAAATTATGACCATATATATTATGAGTTTGTATTATTAAATTTTTGATTTCTAAATTTATTTTAGTGAAATAAATATTTCCACGAATTCTAGAAGCACAGTGTTGTGTTCTAAATCAAGTGACAAGAGTAGTGGGAAAAGAAGTAACCAAAAACGTGAACCACAAACTTCAGGTAAAGTAGATAATAGATAAGTATAATATAGAGAAAACTTAAACCATCTTAAATTATAAAAATAAATGCCTAATAACTTAAACCATCTTAAATTATAAAAATAAATGCCTAATTTATTTTATTTAGACTTATTTTTAATTTAATATCAATTATTTCATGATTGGTTTTCAAAATTTCCATATTTGAATTTCTTTTTGGATTAAGAATATTAGCCAAGCTGCCCTAGAATTGTTAGGTTAGATTAGATTCTAACGGGGGAATTGGTTCTTCAGCCTACGTCACCGCGACACCCCAAGGATCTATTGTGGCGCCCCCCTAGTTGGAGACCCTCCCCCTATCCTGCCCTTAGCCGAACTGTGGAATTGGGGGGGGGCTCCCAGGTGGTCAATCAGAGCACCCTCTCGAGTCCTGCATGCCTTAGAAGACTTAATAGGTCCGAGAGAGGGCCCTGGCTGAGGCTTGTTGGCACCAGCTTCTCTTTACCAAAGAGGCGGTACCTTAGCCAGACCAGCCCCTCGCACTGACATACCACATGCAGTGCCGTCTCCTCTTCTTCCTGACAAAACCTACACAGGCTATCCGTTGCCAGGCCCATGCGATGCATGTGCTTATTTAATCTACAATGGCCAGTGAGAACGCCAACTGCTATCCTTATGGCCGCCCGGCCTAATTGGAGTAATTCCGCAGTTAGCTTGGGCGAGTGGCTATGGATAAACTTTTTCGCCTGCCTCTGGCCTGAAGTTTTGACCCACCATTCCCTTGATCGGTCCTGCATCCATGTCTTGATGGATGCACTCCTGAGGCATCTTGAGACGCCACAGAACGGCTCCGGCCCGATAAGTGCTCTCATTGAACCCTCCCGGGCCAGGCGGTCCGCCGCCTCATTGCCTCTGTAACCCGAGTGCCCAGGTACCCAAACCAGGAAGACCTTATTATGGCTACTAATTTCCCTGAGTGCACCTAGGCAGTCCCACACCAGCCTTGAGCTGATCTCCCACGAGTCAATTGCCCGCAGAGCAGCCTGGCTATCCGAATAAATGACGACTCTGGAGTTATACACTCCCCGTCTTCTTATTTCGGCGGCGCAGATAATAATCGCGACTAGCTCCGCCTGAAAGACCGTAGCTAGCCTTCCCAGGCTCACCGAGATATTACATCTCGGATGAGCCCCGTACACGCCGGCTCCCACTCCATCTTCCATCTTGGACCCGTCCGTGTACCACATAGATTCGCCTGTAATTGGCGGCCCATTCTTCCATGCCCCTCTGTCTAATATCAAGACTTTGAAGGGTTTTTGGAAGTCATACCTAGGAGTCATTATGTCCGTAGGCAGACCCAAAATCGGGTCCGCCTTCAGCTCCTCCCATAGGTCTTGGTAATTCCCAGTATGCCTGGGATAAATGGGAGCTTGTCCCTGTTGTAGTCGTGCCACAACTGCTCTTGCAACGCCTTGGACGTGAATGTGGAGTGGTGGAAGGTTTAACAAGACCTCCAAGGCCGCAGTGGGGGTAGTCATCATAGCACCCGTCGTACTCAGGCAAGCCAGCCTTTGAATACTTCCAAGCGCTCCCGACCCCCCCATCTGCAAGGTCTTTGTCCACCACACCACCGCCCCATGGGTTACCATTGGTCTCACCACACAGGTATAAATCCACAGAGTCATCTTCGGGTTAATCCCCAACTTTTACCGCATAGCCTCCTGCACCTACCCATGGCGATTTTGGCTTTGTGTGCGGTAATGTTAATATGAGAGTTCCATGTCAGCCTTCGGTCTGACTCCCAAATATTTGGCCTCCATGGCAAAGGGGATCACTCCCCTCCGAGTATTGGCTGTTGTAAGCCTTGTAAATTTCTCTTCCTTGTAAAAGGAACCACTTGAGTTTTGTGGGGATTGATGGAGAGACCCTCCGCTCTGCACCATTTATTCACAATATTGAGCGCCCCCTGAGTGCGCTCCGAGACAGTTACCGCGAACCGCCCCCTCACCACGATTGCCAGATCGTCCGCAAAACCCAAGGCAATGAAAGCCTTCCGCGGTTAATTTGGTCAGGATGTCATCGGCTAATAACGTCCACAGCAATGGCGACAAAACGCCTCCCTGCGGACAGCCTCTACTCACCCTGGCCACAAGAGATGAGTTATCTATGGTGGCTATATTAGTCCTTCCCAATAGACTAGCCCTTATCCACTGACCGATCGTAGGGGGCGTGCCCCTCCTCATCAGTGCACCGACAAGAGACTCTGAGGACACATTATTAAAGGCGCCCTCAATATCCAAAAAAGTGACTACCGCAATTTCCTTGTCGTCAAGCGACTTTTGGAGTAGCCTATTTAGGTCATCCAGCGCTAAGTCTACGGATTTCCCTGCCTGATAGGCATATTGGCGATTATTAAGAGGATTTATCCTCAAAATCTCGTCCCTTATAAACCTGACAATCATCCTCTCCATCGCCTTCAACAGAAAGGAGGACAGGCTTATTGGCCTAAACGACTTTGGCGTTTGATCTACCGTCCTCCCATCTTTGATCTAGCTGCAGTCACGAAAGTTGGTTCCGAGCCTAAATTAGCTACATGCAACCCTTCACCAGTAATGAATTCGTAAAGGTACTTACCCCTTTGATTGATGTCGGTGCTCCCCCAGGAAGTGTTATGCGCATTGGCGACGCATCCCAGCACCAGCTGTAAGTTCCCACCTCTGCAATAGTCCATCACTCTTCTCAGTAGACAGAGGGGAAGTCCTCATCACCGGGGAAATACGCTGAGCTAATTACCAGCCTTTCCGCTCCCTCTTCGGTGTTGATAGTTAGGAGAGCTGTAACACAATCGGCGGAGCCCCTAGAATTGTTATTATTGCGAATTATGGGTGTGAGGAATTGTGTATGTAGAGATGAATAATGGTATATTCTGTTCTTTATCCAATAGCGGCCCTAACTTCTCGACAGTCGCCAACAATTTTTCTGCCACTATAATGAATGAATTGATTCAGATTTGCATGCCCTCTTATTTTGGGAGAGGTGAGTCTCTAAGCCGCATAAGTTAAGAGTCCCTTCTTCACATATTTGTTTCGCTGTCTTTAGGTGGTGCTTAGCCTTTGCAGTTCTCATTCTCACTAGTTTTGAATCTGTTTAGCAATTTGACGGTAACTATTCTATATATTCTTGAGTGTTACAGGAAAAAACTTATGTCTTTTGCTGTTCTAAAATCCTGTTTCGACCCGGAGATTCCGACTCCTGGTGGGAAGAGAAATCCGAATCACCTGGGGAGGCTTAATCCTCTGATAAGCCTTACAAGGGCCAATGGAAATGGAAAAATTTCTTAACTTTGAGGAAATTCTACAATAATGCTTTGTAGATGCAGTGATGAGGCCTCTCCTTCATTTCTGTTATCAGATAATCTAATGGTATAAATACCCTATTTTTCCGAATGCTGTTTTCATATACTGCAGCAAAAATAAGTCAAAACTTTTCGTTGTTGAAATTTTTCAAGCAAATTTGCTGACGATTTTTTTTAACTGTCTTGTAGGATAGTTAAGAAAGCAATACTCATATTAGCGTGTGTTATAGATTTCTAATTTAGTGCAACAATAAGTACCATTAAGTTCCCTGGCAATTGCAAAATATACCTTTTTTTTAATTTTTTTATTTTTGCAGTGATACTTTGCACCTAATCAAAATTTTTATGCCTTACCAAGATATTAGAAGCTATTCATTGCTTCAGTTATAGGTTCACTGCACAGTTCCAAGCAAATATATCAATTATGATTTCTCTCGTCAACAATAGGACCTTGGCTTTTATCCTCCATGAAAAAGACCTGTTCTGCTTGCTCACAACTTACATGTTTTATCAGATGATTAACAGTTTTTTGATCCGTCATCTTTCTCATTTTATTAAAAGAAATTGTTTCAGTACTATAAGATATATAAAGTAATATCTATATTGAATTTATTTTAATTTTCAAACTTACTAATTTTCTTTAATATATAGAAGCGAGTGGGAGTGGTGTTGCTGTCAAAAAACTACTCAATCATTACTCCCTTCGTTCTCAGGCAAAAGGCTCCAGGGCGGAATCACGATCTAAAAAGCACAGTGGAGCTTCTGATATTTTGGGTATTTATTTATTATTGGTATTTTCCGTTTTTTTGTCATGTTTATAGTTTCAGTGTATGAATAGTGAGTCATTATATATTTTGTATTGGTAGGAGGGGTAGGGGCAAGTGGAGGTGGTGATAGTGGAGAGAAGGAAGGTCGAAGCCACAGACGAACATCTGCCACCACGGGATCCTGTACTTCAACGAGGTAAAATTAATTGTATTTGCTATCTTGTGGCAGTAGACTTCAATATTGGAAATAGTTTAGTCGTGATGTAATGAAGCACGTTCCTTTTTTGAAAGAAAAACTTACTTTATTTCTTAGATGGAATATATATATTAAACTTATGGAGGAATACTCCCCATTCCTTAGAGTTTGGATATTAATAGAAAATTATTAACTAAAGGTTTTTCTTTGTACAGAACAAAGCTTAATTTGAACAAACAAAATGAAATAAAAACCTAATTAAGAACAAAAGCAAATAAATTCATATTTAACCAAAAATACATTTATTTATCTTTAAAGTTGTACCCAATATATAAGCAAACTGCAAAACTCATGAATACCTAGATCGATTGTCTTTATAAAAAAAATTAAATCATTTTTATTCTTCAGAGTGAATAAACTTGCAATTAATTTAAGAAATCAAACTGAAATTTTTTCCTATAATATATAAAGGTTATATACATTTTTTATTTGATGAAACAAATTGAGGAGATGGAAATCTTAATTTCATTATTATAGTCCAATTTAAATTTAAAGAGAATTGTGATAATTAATGTTGATTTTTTTTTTGAAATTTACAACTGTAAAAGCAATGCTCCTACAACTAGTAAATATAACAAGAGTAGGCGGGTGACCATTGGTGACTCTCCATTTATGAAATGATAAATTTAATTTTAAGAGAAATTTAAAACTTATTTAAATATATTGATTTTAAAGCTGTTTCCTTTCTAAATTGGCCCATATTCTGCACTTTACAAATGGAAAGTAAAAGATACCTCATCTAATAAGATGTTTGTTTATACGGCAATGCAAACATCTTATTACAATTTTAAGGCCTGAAGATATCTCATTTAATCTGTCCAGGTATCAGAAAACTACTTGCCTGAGATCTAACGATTTTAAACTATATTATTACATCCACCCACAATAATTCATTGAAAAATGTGGAAATCTTTTATATTTTTAAAATGGGAAATATATTAAATTGGGAAATTCCACTGTAGTTACATGGATCTTATTTGTTTCTCAATTTTATTAATAACTTAAGTTTTATTTTAGCCAAGGAGAAACTTGTATTTTTTTTCCACTTTTTACTATTTACAATTTTCGTTTTAGTAGGAGGTGGGGAGGTGGTGGGGGCGGAGGCGTAAACAGTAGTAGCAAAGGGGAGTGTACCAATATGGCCGAAGAACATCCACCACCTTGCGATAATCCTACACCTTCAGGTAATTGAATAAAACAATATTTATACATAATTAACTCACATGATAAACCATTGTCAATTAATTATTCAATAAAATTTGATATGATTTATATAAAAAAAAAAATAACCTAACATGTTACATTACCATAGAAATCAGGGTGTGGTTTAAAGCAGCAGAAATCAAATAACATTAAACCTGATCCATACTATAAAACAGAACACTTATTTTACAAATTGGTTGTTCAACTTGTTACATAAGTTCCCTATAACTTATTTTTGGACGATACTGTTTTTTCTGTGTAATTGTTATAAATTGGGTTGTAACAAATGAAATTTTGTTTTACTTTGCCTTTGTGACGTTTGTGTAATTTTACTATATGGATTTAAACTGGACATTGCAGTGCCGTTGCTACATGCTGTTTCAAGGGGAAAAAATACTAAAGTTGTTTCGTCTTAGTTTACAACATTTCTTCTGGAGTTGTTAACCTCCAAAACGAATAACCCGGGAGTCCTTAAAAAGAAACTTTTTCAGGCAACTTAACATCAACTACCAAAGATAAGACATCTTTGGTAGTTGGACGTTAAGTTTTCCAAACGGACAGGACAAAAGCATATTTTTACTATCAATATTTTTTTTAAAAACATAAATCTAATATCTGGTATTTTATCCGTCGTAGAATGCTTTTGTTCCTGATCGGTTTCAGATTTTCATCCATCGTCAAAGCAAATTCACCAAGTTCGTGTATAGATGTTGTGGTTGATCTGTAGATCTGGAAATCATTAGAGATATTTTCCGTGATAGCCTACTTCTTTTTGTGTTCATCGACCGCTTCCAGGCGTTCGCCCATCATCAGGATGCTTTTTGTCAAACAGTGTGATAACATAGACTTGCATAGAGCAAATTTAGATGATACAGTGGTGTTTAAAAATGTTTTGTTAGGACCTAACTAAGTTAAGAGGGGTGTTGGTACCTGAGTGGAAAAACACATGTTTCGGTCTTTAAAGGGGCATATTGCCTTTAAAAATGGAAATATCCAACATGTAGGGATGTGTAACTTAAACTACTTGAATAGTGAATATTCAAATCCATCTTTCCACAATAACAATAAAAAACGCAATAAACAATACCACAACTCACCTGAACCAAATAGTTTTAAGTTTTAAAAACCAAATATATTTTAGTTTTAAGTCTGTTAGTTTTTGAGCCTGTACATACGAATCATAACTGCCTTTAAGTTTGTGCATATGTGAATAATATAAGCAAGTCGAGAAAATAAATGTAATGAGAACTAAGGCAATGCAAAGTTAATGGACAGTCAAGAGCTTGTAAAAATAATAAATGGGAAATCCAAGCAAGGTTAATCTAATGTTTCTAATGTCCAAACATATAATTTATAAGATTCCATTTTGTCATTAAACACACACACATAGTAACATAACCTTATAACCTCCCGCACGTATATACAGCCAACAAATCAACATGTGTGAGTGTAACAGAAAATTGCGTCGAAGTGAACTCTCCACACGAACTGGTACATTTGCTCTGACGATAGATGAAAATCCGAATCGGTCAGGAACAAAAGAAAGAAGCATGCTAAGACGGATAAAACAGCAGATGTTGTCCAGCATTGCGGACCCATCCGCATTTTCAGTAAATCTAATACTTAATTGCTGGTCAAAGAGTCTGTTTCTTTCGGAAAAAACCAATGCACACATCTACCTTAATTTGAACCAGGGAAAATAAACACTAATTGAAAGTTCTGGTTGAAGCAGTTCTTCTGCAGATCGGCTTTGGAAAACATGCATCTGAATCCAGGATTAGTGCTATGACAGTTTTCAGGCCAACTTCGACAGGGTAAACAAACTAGGTAAATGGGCTAAGCGTCAAGGTGTTATAAATTCTGCAATTTCTCGCTTGATCGCATAAGTAATGGGCGTCGTACTGCTGCCTGCTTTTACACATTTTCGTAACTTTTAATACAAAATTATCTATGAGACCAGGAATTCAAACCAGAACTTGGTTAAATGCCCAAACTAAACCCACATTCTCAAAAAAGATAGTCATTGGACGGTGTTATTTACTATTCCTTGATGCCAAAGCGCGGCGAGGTCGACTACTTTCTCACCCAATTTCTCACGGGACACGGTTGCTTTGCCGTTTACCTGTGTAGGGTGGGGAAGGTAGGAGACTCGGCGTGCATATACGGAGATGCCGCCAGAGACGACGCCTGCCACACCTTTTTCGTGGGTGAGAGATGGGCGAGAGAAAGACGAAGGCTGGAGGCTGAAATCGGGAGGGTTACCCCGGAAACGGTGGTGAGGACCATGCTCATCCGAAGAGACTGGTGGGACAGGGTTGTTATCTTTGTCCGGACGGTTCTTCGGATGAAGATTATTGAGATGAACCGGCACCTCGACCTCCCGAGGACGGGATCAGCTAGTCTGGAGTGTGCCCGTTAGGGTGTGTTACGAGGCACCACCCCGAAGTAATACCTTAGCAGTTCCGGGGTGGGCGTACGCCTGCGAGGGAGGAGGGGTTTTTTAGTGGGTGCGAGTCCCACACTCGTGCGAAGGCATCCCCCCCCCCATAAAAAAAATATCCTTGTTGCCGCGTAGTCAGTCTGTTAACTCCACTATTTACTCAAGCGAAGTGAAGCGTTCCTTACTTCATCAGTGTGAACTTCTAAAAGAGTCATGTGATTATACGGACTTCTTGGGGATAAAACATTTATGTATTGACACAGTGTTTTGTTACATAATGTGGACCTGGCTTTACCGCATATTGACATTCACGATCTAAAGCTGAACAGATCCGGTAGTAAATAAAAGTAACAATGATGTTCGATATTCATCACTTCTGTAGTAATAAGATGATTTGAATTTGTGCAAGGGGAAGAATTTTAAGAAGGAAGTTATTCAGGATCATTTAAGTTACACTTTCAGATAGTAAGTGTATTTGTTTGGTTCTGATTCTGAACAAAGAAAGCTGTGAAAAGAGAAAGAAAGTGTATGAAACTTTTGTTCGTGGTACAGAATTTTACTTATGGATCTTTTGTAACTTCAAGATGGTTTAAATGAATATATGGTTAATTTATCCCTTGTTAAATTGGACTGAACCGAAACTAAAATTTCTTTAAACTATGACGTTTCATTATAGAAATGAGGGTTATTTTAGTTTCCTGCCAAGTTCCGTGTAAGATTTTCGAACATGAATCCTATTAAAATATTAAACAATAGTTGTGAGTATGTAAAAACAGACAACAAAATTGTTATCAAACAGTCAACAAAAGTTGAGGTTGTGATATTAATATATCGTTTGTCTAATAAGATCAGACTAGATTTATGCTAAAATTCAGAACCACTTGAAAGTTTTTCTAGAATTGACAAAACAGATTTTTACTTTATCTTCAGAAAGACATTTATTGCCTTCATTATTTAAGGAACTAAATAGCTTATAATTTTTATGCATGCTTTTGATATATAATGTATTTTTGAATACCTTTAATGCATACATTAATTACAAATATTCAAATTATGTTTTTAATATATTCTCAAGATGGTTTCTTTCAATTGACTAAATTTTAGGACTGGATTCTTGGCATAATTATTACTTCATAATAGGAAAGTTTCATAAACTATCATACATGAAAAAAAAGTTATCGGATAAAGGAAGTAAAAATTCTAATACAAATAACCGAATATCCTTTTATATTTGTTGGTATTAACGTTTTTTTCGTCCGTCTGTCTTCGGGCACTTAAATTTCATTGTATTCATACCTTTCTACTCCTCTTTTTTTTCTTTTTTAAATATGATGAGCTTATCTTTTTATTAAAACTCCTCCGTTTAAAATATCCGTTTCCATAAAGTTTCTATTTTTATGTGAACTTTCTGTCATGTTTTTAGTCTTGAAATCCTTACCTGAAATTTCATCAAAACTATTTTTTGCTTCATATTGTATTGTGCCATTTCAATTTTTTTTATTTTGCCAATCTAGAAATGAAGCTTTGTTTTTTGAGGTACACTGATAGATTTTCTCGAGTTTAGTTGCTTGATGTCTTGAGATTATGGAGTTCAAATTATTGATGATTTCTTCCCGTAGGATAATACAAATCGATTGGCAAAAGAGCAGGTGCGTTCGTTCCAGTCGGTGCGGTAAAATCAAGACTTTAATACAAATGTATCCCCATTAAGTTTTTTGGGCGTTACGCGTTAACGTCCGTTTTGATGCTGAGTCATAAGCGGCCAACTATTATAATTTTATTGATCTGTGTGTTACAACAGTAGATCTTTTTCTTCGATGTTAAATTAAGATATCTAACTCTGATGAATCCCTGCGCAAGAAATGGTGAAATAATGTTGAACATCCTTCCTTTTACGCCCTAATTAAAGGCTTTTCCTAAAGACCTGTTCTCCACACTCTACAAAAGGCAGTTCGACAATCTGTAAAGACCGCTAAAGTACTTTTCTGTGAAAGCCGTCTTTACTTGGCAGGGACGTATTACTACTTGTTCAGTGGTATTCTGATGTTTTGTGAACCCAGCTTGATTCCGCGACAGGAGATATTCTCAAAATATTGCTGCAATTTCGCTAGAACTATCCTTTCGAATATCTTGCAGATAACGCTTGTCAGTGCAACTAGTCTGAAGTTTTCAGGAAGTCTCCTAAATTATTAAGGAATTCTGGCAGCATATTATCTGGGTCTGCGCTCTAATTATTATTATTCATATGTAGTGCTCTCTCCAGTTCATGTTCTTTAAATTCGTTAAAGAATAGCTTTAATTCTTCTTCAGTAGGGTATATAAGATGACTTTTTACTCTAAATTTCCTGATTTCCCTGTAAAACCCAAAATATTTAGCAGTATCTCTTCCATTGGTCAGTACTTGGTTCCTTTGAGTATTGGATTTTTTTTATTGGATCTTGCAGAATTATTAAGTCTAGAAATAAATTGATGTGCCTTGAGACCATCTCTTCTAAAATCCATCTCCTGGAGAATATTTCTGGATGAGCTGCTTTTGGCTGATATAATTTTTCTTTTCAATTTGGAAGTCTTCTCTTTTCTAATAGCACCTTTCTAGCTTTCTTAGTTCGGTTTCTTTCTGCAAAAGTTCCAAATTCATTTCATTCAGCTTTAAGGTTCTTTAATTCATCATTCAAAAATGGAGAATGCTTTTTAATTTTACCGCGAGGAATTAACTTTTTGGCGCATTTAAAATTACATCCATAATGCGCTTCAGGCTGCAATCCACATCGTTATTTACTAATGCTAGCCTTAATTTATCTCAGCTTCCTCTCTGATCTTTTTCCACTTGGCCTTCTCATCTAACTCGCCTCATTTCTTCATCCGCGTTGTATACGTGTCATTTATTATGCGTAACCAGCACAGTTTTGTGCCCAAATCCACTAGGAGGTGGCCCTGAAATAATGAGATACATAATCCATAAGGGACGATTGAACCAGGACGACAAATGGGGTCAGAGCTATGTCCTCCATTTAACAAAAAAGTAGGGCTATTGTAGTCATTATCAATAAACAAACCTGGATTGGAATTAATACAATCTCCAACAATTCGCCCTTTAGCGCTAGTTTGTTTGTAGCCCCATAGTGGGAGGTGGTATTTAAAACTTCCATTAATACACACCAGGAATCCCATTCCTTCCAACATTGGTAACCGCTTGTAATGTTTGGTCTGTCTGCATATTAAATGTGTACAAAATTTTTCACAATTGAAAAATCGCAAGACCCTGAACTTGATTCTCTGTCTAGTCACCAAGGTAGGATTTCGATCAAAATCCGTCAAGCAAACTGCAGATTGAACTTTTTTTGTCAGTTTTTCGCAGTTTTCTCGGATTCGACGATTTTCATTAATATTTCGCCTACTAACCATACACGTTTAAGTCTATCGCTTTATATTATTATTATTTATCGCTTAATATTATTTATATTTTCCTAGAGAAATTGTTTTGATGAGAATTCTGCTGGTATGCAGACCTTATATTTACGTTTAAATACGTAACTAGTATTTTTTGGTTTAATGGACGACTGGTGATGTAAATGTAGTTAACAAGAGGTCTCATTATCAACCAGAAATTGTTCTTTTGTTCGACAATCAGAGAAGAAAAGGAATGTGGCAG
Source organism: Triatoma infestans (assembly GCA_011037195.1). Taxonomy (NCBI): domain Eukaryota; kingdom Metazoa; phylum Arthropoda; class Insecta; order Hemiptera; family Reduviidae; genus Triatoma; species Triatoma infestans. Next base: position 90,721 of record JAAEAF010001247.1, on the reverse strand, counting down.
CGATCTCGATCAGTCAGTAATATAAGGAAGGAGTTTTCATAATTTCTTTCACTGTATACAATTTTGTTCACAATATTGATAGCTCTCATTTCAATGTCATTAAACTTCTTCTTTGATGGTGATTCGTTTTTGTTCTTCCGTGATATTACTTTGCAGAATTTCAGTGCTTGGGTATGTAGAAAGATTGCATGCAATTTAAAGTGATTAAACAATTAATTTTGATGTTGATATTGTTGTTGTTTCTATTTTTTGTTTTCTAGTTCAGTTATGAAATGAATGATGCTGATTATATTACATAAGGATGACATTTTTTTAGGTGCAGGTAATGGAAATTTGGGTAGCGGCGGGGTGGACTCAGAAAGTGATGATTCAGAAGTTGGAAGGCTGCAAGCTTTACTTGAAGCAAGAGGTCTTCCACCACACCTGTTTGGAGCATTGGCCCCTCGCATGCACCATCTCCTTCACCGCACTATTGGCACAAATACTTGTAACTTGCTCCTTTCTTGCTTTTTTATTTAATTTTTATTTTTAAGTCACTGCTTTTGTTGTTAAAAAAACAAAAAACATTTTAAATAGAAGAAATGTTTTAAAGAAATTCTTTTTTTATTTTTTGAGTCAGAACACTTTTGCACATTTTTATAGATGTGAATATTTTTATTTTTATTATTTGAAACAACTGCATTCCACATATTGTAGACTTTTATTTGATAAATATAAATTTATTTTTCGATTTAATTAAACTATTAAAGAAATTGGTAAAAATATATAATTAGTGAGTGAGTATAAGTCGGTAGTTATTAATATTTTTCCAACAATAATGTAATAAGATTGTAATTAAACTGCCTCTCCGCGCTTTTTAAGTTATATGCACCATTTTCTCTTTATGATCATCAAATACAGGCCTTCCTTTTTTTCTTTACCATCCTTAGTCAATTATTTGTTAAAGAAGAATATTTCTTGGGAGTTTTCTGATTTAGGATTTTTATCTTTGGCTTTGTATGTTTGGTAGAGGAGATACGAAGTTCCTACAATTGGAGTGGCATGTTTTTATTGCACCGTACAAATTTTACAATATTAAGCATCTTTGGCTCATTACCGTTATGAACTTTTTCTAATGTTATCAATATAAAAAAATTACATAAAATCAAGTTGGTATTCCCAATGTTTTAAAATAATGCCATCTTTCGTATGCGTTAAATAAAAATTAATACATACTTTCAAATAAACATAATTAAATTAGAAATTATTGCTTACTTTGAAAAAGATAAGTTTAGGGGAAAAAAACGAATGTTGAAAGTTTTTCTTATTTTTATATTATCCAAGAAAGTCGCTTTTATTCTGTATAAAAAAAAAAAAAATTTGGTAACCATCTTGAGAACTGATGGAAATTAGTAAAGCCAAAAATTTTTAATCAGATTCTCATGGAAAAAGTTTCATAAAAATGTAGAATATTTTCACTTAAAAAAAATTTTTTTTGAAAAAAGACTTTACTATTAGCTGCTTTTAGCCTTAGTGGATTTGTGCTTGAATAGCTAAGATTGGCGCGTTTCTGGATTCAGTTTTCAGTTCTAATCTTAATTGTATGCCATTTGTTAATATAAGTATAAACCGAGTCGGTTATATCTGACTGTCCAAATTAAATAATTAATAATAATCAGGGAAGGGATTGGCTAAGTAGTTAGCATACTGGACTCGCACGCGGAGTTCCTGGGTTCGACTCCTTAGATTTTCTCTTCCTAGGAGCATCTACAGCTCACTGCCCGGTGATGGACAGTGTTGTCTGCACAAGAGAACACTGCCTGGAGACCGGCAGTGCACTGAGAAGGCTATAGATGTTGACGCACCTTGAATTAATATAATTAATATTAATACAAAATGTTCAAAAAAGAACGTTAACATATGTTAAATCGATATTATATTATTGCAGCCCTAAGTTTTTAATGTATATATTACATAGGTATTGAAGTAAAAAAATTGTTCATGTATTAATTTTCTATTTGACTGATGACTTATTTTATTTCGGATTTAATTCGTTAACAATTACTATTATATAGTATTTCAGATATAAATTTTTTTTTAATGAAATATCTAAATTAATGGAAAACTGACTGGTTGGTACTACACACCACCTTCCTTGAGGGATTAAGTAGACTGACTACTTCTTCAGGGATCTCTCTATATTTCAATCTATAGTTTGTTGTTGAATTAATTGTACTATGACACTCTGTACCGCTATTATTTTCCCCTCCTATCCTTCTTTGAAAAGAAGTCGTGCTAGAAGGGAAAGGGGCTGCACAATAAACTTCATTTGTCCAATAAATTCTTATGCGGCTACGATTATGTGCTATATCCGCAAGTTTAAATTATTACGTTGTTGCAGCATATTAAAAGTGCCTTGCGTCACAACCAATCTACTATCTTCTAGTATTTCTACATTAAACAAAAATTTACGTGAACTCGGGTTTAATAATACTTTCAGCCAGCACCATTCTAATAGCACCATATGCTAATATTCTTTATTTTGTCAGATGATTCATCTGACATACAAGGAATACATGAAAGAATACAAGGAAGCAACAATAGATCTGGTTGGCCTAATTCTGTAGCCAATTCCCACCATATAAATCTAAAACTACTATGATATCAGTAGTGTCCACATTTTATAAATTTCTTAACAACTTAGTTTTAATTCAAATTACATATTTTCACCAATTTTTCTCTTTTTAATGGTCATTTTTAAATGGCCATTGCCGTACAAACATCTCATTGTAATTTTAAGGCCTGACGATTTGAATGAATACCATTTTCTCTTTTTATTTTTCAAAATATCACTTGACGTTTTTCAGCCACATTTGCGTGTTAAAATTAAAGTTCAAATTTATTCAGTACAAATTTATGTTTGCATTTCACTTGCTCCTTTGTATAAGACCTTAAGAATTTCTTTTATTGATTGGAATTCCCACTTACAATCTCGAACGTTTTTTCGGATTTGACGGAACCCAAACTACTGATTGAGTAAACTGATACCAGGTTTGGGCTTCCTACTAATTTTTTGATTATTTTGATCACTCATTCCCGTGAGAGAGAGCGAAAGCTATTTACTCCGACCTCTTCTAAAGACATATTTTTAGATGACCTCAAAATAAGTATTTCCGGTAAAATTCTGTCTCGAAAATTTGACACTCGCAATTTTTTCTACTTATAGTAGTAGAAAAATGTTAGAAAACAGTAGTCCAAAAGTTTAAATAAAATGTTTGTAAAACACTTCTGTTTTTATTGATGACAAATTATTCTCAGCAGACACTGCAATTTTTGGAACAGTATTTACAAACTATCTTTAACAAGTTCATGTCATATTTCAAGTTGGTTAGTCAAAATTGCAGTGAACTTTTTGAATCTTAAATTAGTGATTTATATATTCGGTTAGCCGTTTCTCTATTTACGTAAACTATAACAAATATTTAAAATTCAAAACAATTTTTTTTAATGCTTGCAGCTACAAAAGCACAACAACTTTTACAAGGGTTGCAAGCTACATCGGATGAAGGACAGCAGATGCAAGCTGTAATAGAGATGTGTCAGATGTTGGTCATGGGGAATGAAGATACATTAGCAGGTTTCCCAGTCAAACAAGTAGTTCCTGCGCTTATTAATCTTTTAAATATGGAACACAATTTTGATATGGTAAGTACATATTTTTACTTTTTGTTTATTACTAAGATTCAGAATTCATAAAGTGCCTTAGAGACTATTGATTTTCCAGCTAGTATTTGCTTTTCTTACTGCTAAAATGGATTGCCAGGCTTCTGAACTTTAGTTCTCATCTAAAGTAATATTTTCAGCTCCGAAATAATTCCGAAAGATAATGTTAAAAAAAAAAAAAATACTTTGAATTTGATAAAGGGCGATTGGACAACATAACTCAAATACAAAAATTCACCATGTTTTTGTGAGCCATTATATTGGTTTTGGTGAACCATAAGTTACCCAGTTGGTTCAGCCATAAGGTGCGATAATCCAGAACAACTTAGTTTACTTTCTTATATCTTTACTTTGTTAGAACAATTTTATGTTTATGTTGAGGCTAAATTATTAAGGATAAGCCTTAGTGAAGCACGCAACTACAAAGAATAACAAAGTTTAAATTTTTTACCTTGAAGATGCGGTTATGAAATGAGAAGCGTATGTTCATTTGGAGAAGCTGTGAAGGATGCTACGAAGCATGAAAGGTATAAAGGAAGCTGTGTATATGTATAAATATGTTCGTGTGTGCGTGTATATAAAGGGAAGTTAAGGGAAAGGTAATTGGTGAGTGAAGCGGTTCGAATGCGTGCGTTTGTTGATGGGAATAAGACCTCTCGGAAGCTGATTGGAGGCAGAGATGAAAAATCTGTGTACACACCCGTGGAGGCGGTGAATCTTAACAGGGAAGCAGTTTAGAATGAAGCAGTTTAGATTCTGATGCAGTAGAACAATACACATATATTTTACTAGAAGAGAACAAGCAGACAAGTGACAAAAGAGGATGTATTAACAAGAAAAAAGGGGTGGCCGTTGAGGGAAAAACCAACGTCGGTAACGCGAGAGAAGGCGCGAATCACCCCACCGTGGCAAAGAATTGGCGGGAGAGAATTAAAGGGCTGAAATGAAGGGCCGATTTCTGTCTGGCCGACGGGGCGCGTTTGGAAGGTACACCACAACAGACAAACAAACTTTGCAAGACGACGCAACAAAAACTAAAAACTATTAGTTATAATGTATAAAAAAAAGTTGCTATTATTGTTTGAAGCAAGATTTCAAAGCATTGACTTCAGATGTGGTGGTTGTGGAAAGCTTCCCTCTTGGTTGAAGGCCACAAAGGACAGATAAAGAATCTGAGATATGTCGGGACAGGATAGCGGCCCTCCAAAATCTTGGGAAGGAGGTAATGGGTAGTGGGTCCCAAGCTATTGCAGCCTGTCCAGTGACAAGAAGGCAGACAGGCTAGAGACGACCGCAGCCAGTATGCCGCAACCCTTCAGACCAGTATCCCATCATCCGGCGAAAATGTAATCAGCAGCTTCGAAAGAGAAGTTCCTAAGAAGCCAAAAGGAAAAAGCAAAATACAAGAATTAGGATTGGGAACTTCAATGTCTTAATGACTTCAAAAGTAGGTAGACAAGGGAAGCCAAATAGAGTGGCTGTAGCTGTTTTTAGACTGTTAGCCGGCCACGATTATCTGCAGCAACACCAGTTTCAGATAGGGATTGCCAATAGTCCTATCTGCACCTTATGCAAACTGACGAGATGCCAAGGTCAACATATCGAAAATTGCATTTCTTTTAAATCACCTCCCTTCCTCAATACCGAGCAAATATCTATAATGATGGCAACTTCACCATAAATGGCGTAAAAAAAAAAAAAAAAAAACTTTTTTTCACCATCTATTTACGATTGCGACATTTATATATACTGGTAGGAATTTCAAGTCTAAAAAACATTCATCACTTAAACTTGATAATCTATTACTGAAAAAAATCGTGAGTCTTAAGAATATAAGAACATAAATCGTGTTTTAATGGAAGCCTACCGTCTAATTCCCTTGGTACTCTCTAAAACCACTTTTCTAAAAATTGAAATAAAAGTGAGGCGGATTTGAATATGGGAAAATCGGAAAAAAATGAATAAAAATTCATGTAAACAGATTTTGGCCGAAACTGCTGACTATTAAATAAATATCAACTGTGAATGGTTTGCGTCTTTCCGTTTTTGAGTTATGTTTACCCTTTCCTCCTACAAACAGATGCAAGGAGAACTAGAGACCTTTATTCTGAACCATCAAACCAGTTTCTCGGACACAAAAGTGCCTTATGTCTCCCACGAAAACTTGATGGGAGTGCAATAATTCTTTTTAAAAAACTAAAAACAGTCTCTCTACCTATTATTTGTTAGGGTAATCAGGACTGCGCAGCTTTCAATAGTACTTAGATTTCCCTTTTTTTATTACCAGAAATAAGTTAGTGCTTCATTCATGGCAATTAACTCTGCAAAATATCTAATTTACTACAAACTCATTCTAGATTTCATATTTTTTTGCGCAGTAAAAAAATATAACCGAAAAATAACAATAGCTAATACAAAAAATTACAAGTTCAGGTAATTTTTTTCCTTATCTGAAAAGTTGGATACGCAAAAATCACTGAAACTGTTATAACGATTTTGCTGTTTATATCCAGATTTGTAAAGGCATAACCTGATTTTGCTTAATTGTAATATATTTTTGAATGGAACAATGCAAATGAGCACTGCTATGGCGAGTCATGTTTATACAAAATATTAATATCTTATTATTATTATTTTATAACAGATGAATCATGCATGCCGAGCATTGACTTATATGATGGAGGCTCTTCCAAGATCATCAGCCGTAGTACTTGATGCAGTGCCCGTATTTTTAGAAAAACTACAAGCCATTCAGTGTATGGATGTTGCTGAACAATCACTCACTGCCCTTGAAATGTTATCCCGTAGACATAGTAAAGCAATTTTGCAAGCTCGCGGTGTATGGGCTTGTTTAATGTATTTAGATTTCTTCAGTATAAATGCCCAACGAGCTGCCTTGGCAATAACCGCTAATTGCTGTCATAATTTACTGCCAGAAGAACTACATCTTGTTTCACAATCATTACCTCTGTTATCCAGTCGACTTACCCAACAGGTATTTTTTTAATTTTTAATATTTTGAAATTATTGAAAAGGTTATCAAAATTGTTTATTAGTTTTGCTTACAGAAATTATAGATAAGTAATTTTTATTATTTTTTTTAGGATCAGAAAAGTGTTGAAAGTGTATGTTTGGCTTTAAGTAGATTAGTTGAAAGTTTACAATCAGATCCACCAAAGTTAATGCAGATAGCTAGCACGGAACTTCTTACAAATTTACAACAACTTGTAAGTAATCCAAAATTAACTACTATTGTATTAAATTGGATCAGTCGAACAATGTTCCAGTTTTCTTATTCAGATCTAACTGTCTAGGTAACCGCCATTAGACAGTTATGCTTTCTGTATAGTGACCAAACTTATCATCTTCATTATCTCCATTATCATATTATCATTACCATTTCATATCTCTTTTATATCCGCCGAAGTAATAAGTAAAATACAAGAAATATCTTATGTACCCATATTTACCAGGAATTCAATTTTTACATCACCCCCTCCCCTCACTTTTTACTGCTTTGCAGTTATACCTACATGTCTTTTTGGTTGAGACTTTCCCGTTTCAGTCTATTACTTTTCATTGTTACTATGTTTCAAATCTCTATAGGTGTTTTATAAAAGTATGTGAATGTCTTCGAACTGTCAGATATCTTGTGAATTTTTTTGATAGCCCAGTTACAAACGTGGGTCGAGAGCGCGGAACGAAAATAAGTAAAACGAACAAATATTCCTGAACAAAAAACCAACTATTCCATTTGATCTGGTATTTTATCCGTCATAGCATACATATTTATGGTGTTCCTGACCGGTTTCGGATTTTCATCCATCGTCAGAGCAAATTCACCAAGTTCGTGTAGAGAGTTCACTTTAACTAAATGTTTCTGTTACACTCACACTTTTGGTTGTATATAAGTGGGGAGGTTATATATGTCATTTAATGGTATAGTTAACTCCGTAAGTACCATTTCTGAGAACACCCATAAGTTTCTTCTCTTCTATGAACCTTTGGGGTCCAACCTTTGCATTTTGCTGTATAACCTGGGTTATTCCGTTGGAAGTGTACATAGTTAAAAATATTACTGTTCGATCTTTTATAGATCCTCCTTTAGTTTTATTGACGCTTTTTATCTGATAAGTGAAAACAATCTCTTCAAAAGTTTAAGTGTTCCACCGGGTATTTTCCTTCTGTTTATTGCGTTGCTCCTAATAACTAAATTCTTCTAACTGAAATTAGCAGAAATTATTGTTACAATTTAAGTAATTATAATGATTAAAGTATTAGAAATGAAATAACAGTTTCATATTAGATTTTTATATTTTAATGCAATATTAACACTTGTTATTGGAGAAAAAAAAACTTATTTCTTTGAGCATTTTATTATGAAAATTGCCATTTTAACAATTACAAACATATTTTTATTTAGCACAGCGTTAAATGAATTTAGATATAGAAATGCTTTCTTGAGAGAGATCCATATATATATATGGAGTATATATATATATAGAGAGAGAGAGAGTGAGAGAGCACTGTGTATAGTCTATTATCCGCATAACAATCAAGAGTTTGGCTTAACTTTTCCCTCTCCTGATCCTTTAGAAATGTTTGTTTCTTAGAGTTCAATATTCTTCGACCATTTGCGGTGACGCTATTTTGTTATGCGGGCCCATACTCTATTGATGGCGGCGCAGGCGCTATACCATATACTACTGGTGGAGGTGGCGGCGGCGGCGCTCCATATTCCACTGATGGCGGCGGTGCTCCATATTCCACTGATGGCGGCGGTGCTCCATACTCCACCGATGGCGGTGGTGCTCCATATTCTGCTGAAGGCGGAACAGGTGGTGGATAATTGTCAACCAGTGTTGTACTGTCTACATAATTTGTGGGCACGGTTGTTTCAACATATTGTGGTTGTTTCGCTCGAAATATTTTTGATATTTTGGGATTTATTGCCGTGATTATTTTTGGAAGGATTGGTTGTTTTAGACTTGATAGTACTCCAATTTTTTTTACTATTAGATTGATTATCTGACCCTTTATATCAGCTGGAATAACGCATTTAACTTGCTGATATTGTACTACGGCTACTACCAAAAGTAGAGTAAATGATACCTGTGGGCAAAATAAAAAAATTAATGTGTTTTACTTTAGGCTTAGTCATTAAAAAATAATTTCAATAAAACATGCGCCGACAGACAGTTGTCCTCTGTGGAATTAAATAGAATAATGATATTAAAATTTGTGTAACTAAGACTGTGTCCAATTAGCACGCTCCCCTTTCTCATAATTCTGGCCGGTTTCATATATTTATACATAATGCGTCTGGCGTTCATCTTTTGTGTAGAATCGTTGACTTACTCTTTTGAAATTTCTTCACATACGTCATCGACAATATAAACACAAATTTGTTCATTTATTTCTTCGTAGTTTTCAATTTTTTACTTAATTCAAATTACTAATACGAACAAATCAGCGTCACTGTAGAATATAACAGAAATTGAAACATGAAGGCGAATGTTTGCTACTAACCATAGTAGAAAACATGGAACCAGCCAGAATTAAGGAAAAGAAGCACGCAGTGATGATATATCTTATCTATATTTTTTAGCCCTGTTCTAATTACCAAAATTCAGTATATTAAAAAAAAAAAAAAAAATTTAACAACGTTTTATAACGAAGAAAACATTTATAGCATTACAACATTTTATTTTATTTTGAAACATTTCACTTCAGTTTATTAAATTGAAATTAAATACTACCAAATGAATTACTGATTCATTTCTGTGGATTAGAGATTGTCTGAACGAATTGTATTAACTTTTCCTATTATATTAGTTTAGAATTTCCAATGTGTAATATATGGGTATTCTACACAATTAATTTCAAAATTTCTGTGAAATAGAGTTGAAATATATTTCATGTGTAAAAAAAACTGTGGCCAAACAAATGAAAAGAGAACTCTCCTTCAGATAGTAAAGAACTATATTTTCCTTCTATTATTTTATATAAATTATACTGTTAATATCTATAGTAACCACTTTTATCTCCAATGTTGAAAATACAGATTTAACATTTCTAATAAAATCTATACATTTGACATCTCCAATTGCTCTCGGAGAATGCAGTTTCCGACTAGAGCCTGTGATGAAGACATAGGGAGTGTATTTGGATGGTAAACTCCTCTGGAGGACTCATATAGGCTACCTCATAGCTAAGTGTGAACAAAATCTAAATGTCTTGAGATTTATAAATCATAAAAAGTATGGAGCGGGGATATTAAAACATTCTTGAAGATATATCCCCTGCTTATTCTCTCCAAAATTGATTATGACTGCTTCCTCTATGGGACTCTGCATCTCCAAAAGATCGACCGCATCCAATAAAAGCTCTCAGTACATGCGCTCTCAACTCAACTCCCATGAATGCATTATTGACGGAGTCGAACGAAGCTCCATTAAAAAGTAAGAAAGAATTTACTAGCCTCGCGTTTTATCACTGACAGGCTGCTTTTGACAGATCAACCCGTCATTCAGAAAATAAGCGGACTCGCTCCCAGCATTCTCACTAAAATTTATTAGCAAAAACTAAAGGAACACCATTTCTGTACCTTGTCGCAATTCATGCTGTCTCTCCATCGAATCAAACATCTCCCTACATTTGTTTTGACCTTGAATGTACACTGAGTGCAACAGAATGTGTGACTAATTTCTATCATTACGATAAAAATATTTCTGAATCGGGCAACAATGAATGTTTATCAGTACAACTAAATGCCAGCTTCCCCGGAGCGTATTACTTCTACACCGATGGATCTAAGTCCCCTGAAGGGGTGGGATGCTCGGTGTTCGACCTGCAAACCGAACAAAGTATGTTATACAGGTTAAACCGTAATGCCTCAATTTTTACACCCGAACTAACTACCATAAATAAACAAACGCTCAAATCTTGTTTCTTCGATAGATTTGAGCAGTGGCCATTCTTTCCGACAGCAAAAGTGTGCTTACCAAATTAAGAAACCCCGAGCATAATGCTGACTTTATTGTTCTCGAAACTGTTTATCTCCTTAAGAGAGCAGGTCTTAAAGGAAAAATGGTACGGTTCGTATGGATTAAGGGTCACTCAGGGATATCTTGCAATGAAATTGCAAACTTCAAAGCGAAGGAGGGAATAAATCTAGAGGATCTTAACTTTGAAAAGTTATTACCCACAGATATAAAGAATTACTCCAGTATTAAAGAAAATGGTCCATTGAGTACGAGAAATCAAAATGCCTCAAAGGTAAATTTTACACCTCCCTATAGCCGACAATAAAAAAAAAAATTGGTTCTACCAGAAAGTAGAAGTTTCTTTACAACCATGACCAGACTTCGTTTCAGCCACAACTTTTCTCCTCATCTCTATAGGAATCTCAGTCAACCCAGTATGCTTATATCCGTCTAAATCAATCATAGACGCCAACCACCTGATTCTCGAATGTGTAATTACCAAGAGGATAGAGATAAACTATGGAAGGCTATAATAAATGCAATATGTACACTTCCTGCCAATTTGCATACCATCCTCACAAAACCAAATCACGGATTATATTAGACTGTTTTCAATTTTATAAACAAAAACAAAATCATACTATGAAATTAAAAAGCCAATAGTATGTGTAGAACAATGTGTAGTTACCATCAACAACAAACACCTTACCACCAGCCGGAGCTAAAACGCCGATGAAAGCCGTAAGAAACCTGGGCATAGAATCTGGCTAACCTGCACAGATAAGGAGCCAAGGAGAAGAAGAAAAAAATCTATAAGCAAATTCGAAATCTGTTAAACAAATAAAATCGTCAAATCTTAAAATAATAATGAGTTGTTTACACGGGGCTATTATCATTACCGTCTCCTTATAAACTAAATTAGTTTCATTATTCTCTCTTGTAAACATTCCTTTTCCAACTAATTATTTTATTAATTCTAAGATTTTATTTTATTTTTGACAATGAAGTTTTTACTTTTTTGTTTACGCGCGATACTTTTACCCATCCTATTTTAATGTAAACAAATTTTCTAAAATAGGATAATTTTAGGTATAATTTTTACATTGTAAACTCATCCATTTTTGAACCGAACATCAGCCGCCAGCGTAGCCTACTTATACTGGGCTGCGCGACGTAGAATAGCTAAATAGCCGAAGTCATGGCTAAAAAAAGGACAAAGTGAAAAAATAAATTTTTGTATATATCTTTGGCCTCGAATGTGAATTTATACATGTAGAAGTCTGACAAATTTTTAAAAATTTCAAAAAACTTTAAAGTGTCACTATTTGTTATCTTTGGTAACTTGTTTGCTATATTAGAGAGAATACGGTTTTCTGTATGAGAGATTTTGTAGCAACTTATCTATTTTACAGGATTTTTCAGTTTTTGATATCTGATTCTCGAAATATCAAATTATGTTTAACCAAATACTATTATAGTATCCAGGATTTTTTAATTTCCATAAAAAAAGAAAATTATAAAATGAAAACAATATTTGTAAATTAAGCTGACAAAAAAAATTACTTACAGTTTTCATTGTTGCCTGAGACAAAGAAAATATTCTGAACGTTAAATAAGCATTTCCCGACTTAAATATTAAATAACATTGTTTTTATTGCGTAATTACATGTTTATAAATATATAGTTAATATGTGTTATGAAATAATATCCCCCTGAGGAGGATTTGAATCTGATTTTTGACTGACCGAGGTCATTCTATAAATAATTTTATTTACTTAAAAATGTCAGTAACTATTTCAATGTTTTCTAACAACTAACCATTTCGATATTATATTTAAATATAATGTCAAGATTTTTTCCTTGCTCTGCTTTTAATTATGCAAATAATATTTATTAATTTAAAAGTTGCACACATTCTCATATTACCCTTTCTTTTTTTTCTAACTATGTAATTTGTTTCTCCACAAGAAAACAGAAATGATCGATCACCATCACCTATTTCATTTTTCCACAATTTTTTTTTTTTTTTTAAATGTAAGAGAAGTTTTGCGATCATGTCAAGTTTTTTTAAATTGAATTTTCACCAGAAACCAGATGCCTGAAGTATGGAACGAACAAGTATTTTTAACGATGGTGGATGGTGCGCGCGCACTTCTTCGTCTGAGAGAGTAATATAATGCATGATTAAAAAACGAAATTGTAGGAAACTCAACTTGATATGCCAAATGAGGAAGCGTTATCTGGGGCTGGGAGCCGCAAAGCTTTCGTCAAATTTTTCATTTTTTCCGATACTTCCTTTCACTGGCTTATGTTTAAAGAGGATTTTCTTAAAGCTTAGTTTCTTTAAGCTTTGACTTATACTATCTACTAACTAAAGATAATCTACTATCTACCAAGTATAATAAAGACTTAATGCCTTTATTTGAAACATTTGTATAGGAAGTCGCTAATCTTATCTGTACTGCACTTTCATCATAACGTTAGTAACCATATATTAAAAAAATTGGGAACTTTAAAGTGTATTCATGAATATTACTATGAACTGTTCCTCCTATTCTTTATTTATTACTTTCTTATTCAGCCATTTATTTGTTTTTACTTCATTGGGGCATTTTCTTCGTAGATCTTAAGATAAACCTTTGTTTTTAAAGCAACAAAGTCGTTATTAGCTGTTAAAGTGTAACGAGCCTAAAGAGGCTCACTGCAACATGGGCGAAACGTCTTCGGTTTCTAGCGTCAGCGGAACCCTCACGCATTCTCAAGGGCTCTTCATAGTTTGTAAGACTTTTTTTGCATGCAACAAATGCTAAATCTCTATTTCTTTATTTTATTTTTTTGATTGAGTGTTTCCTACATCTATTGATCCAAAAATCTTCCTCACTTGACCAATTGAAATAAAATTATTTACTTATTTTCTTTACTTCTAGCCCGTTTCAGAATATCATCTGTCTCGATCGAGAGTGTAGGCCTTAAGTTTGTGTTGACTTTAACTTTGTGTTTAACTCTACCTTAACTTGATTTGATAGCCTTACACCGACTATGAGAATCCGAAACCGGTCAGCAGCCACCACATAAGCGAGCAACCAATATAAGACGGATTAAATCCCAGATGTTATCCAATATTTTGGTCCCAAAACCACATATTCAAAATTGTTTTCCTTCAGATAATTTTTTTTTTAACAACGTTGGTCTTTGAGACTTTTTTATATCGATATCTCTTTCAAGACCTTCTTCACGACAATATTTTTGGCTATTTTTATACTTTCTCTTATTTTTGTAATAGGAAGTATTGTCAGAGTTCTTTTAACAGCTCTGATAGGAAACTGCAACCAACAAACCTTTATATTCTTTATACGTATCTAATTATACGTATATGGAGCACAAATAAATAATGAAAAATTATAAATAAACGACCTAATTATTAAGTTTTAAGTGTTTATAGGGCTTATCTATTTTCTTATATTATCTTAATTCATCTTATCACTTCTATACCTAATCTATCTTTTTTATATATATATATAATGTTTGTTTAATGGTATGTATTACTTATGACTTTTCTATTTTACAGCTTGTTGTATCACCTCCACTTATAAATACTGGCACCTTTATTACTGTAGTGCGAATGTTGACAACAATGTGTACTAATTGTCCTGAACTAGCACTTACACTGTTGAAGAATAATATAGCTGAGACGTTATGCTATCTACTGACTGGCCGTGCAGACACTTCTCAAGGCGAAGTACGAATTATAATCTACAATCTAAATTTGTTCAATTTTATATATATATATATATGAATTTTTTTCAATATTATTTATTATTTTAGATTGAATTAGTGCCACGATCACCGCAAGAAGTATATGAAATGACCTGCCTTATTGGCGAGCTGATGCCTAGATTACCACAACATGCACTATTTGCTGTGGACACACTATTAGATCGTCCTAGTCCAAGATCAGTACCAGAAACAGTATCTTGGCAATGGAGAGATGATATGGGTGTTTGGCATGCTTATACACCAATTGATTCCAGAATCATTGAGGTATTACTTATTAGTCTGCATTTTCTCTCTTTAATTTATTAACAAAACATTTACTTACTGTTAGTGAAATTATCACATGGGAGATCCATAAAAATGTTTCGTTACAAAAATCATGTTATTCTATTTATCTATCATGGTAAATTGTTTTCAAAATGTAGATGTTCGGTTCAGCAACTTCCTATATTTAGGGCAAAGTGAAAGTTTGGAAGTCTTCTGAGTTCGAAGCAAATTAGTAAGTTGAAACTAAGTTCTACTCTTAAGTTCTATTCTAGAAACTTATTCTCTAACCAAACTTTGTCTTTATTGAAAGTATGCTTGCATTCGTGTTTGATTTTCGAATTTCCATAAGTAAAACTCTTCGACCTTCAGGTTGAGACCGCGTCAGTGTTTCGTCCATATTGCAACAGGCAACTTCGGTTTAATTGTTGGTGTGAAGGTAATTAGTTGAAGGAAGTCAGTTTGTACCAAACCAATTAAGCAGAAAATAAGATCTGTTTCTTTTGTGGAACATTCTGAGGTCCCTAAATGAAAAATGTTTATAGAGAATGTGTGCCTATACAAAAACAAAAAATCTCCTACATAAATTGACAACTTCCTAGTTGTTCTCTCTCTCTCAACCCTTTAGCAAGCTTTGTAACGGTAGTTACAAGTCCTAAGTTATTTTTTTCGGAAAAATGTCTGATTTGTGGAATAAGTACTTGCAAGTTTAAAGAAAATCGTTAGAACAGTTTCGAAATTCAAAAACCTATTCTGTTAAGTTGCACTTTGGTTAAACTATTTCATCAAATTTGAAAGAAACTTGTCTAACGAAGTTTATAATATTCCTTAAAATGATATAAATGGCTACTCATTGTAGTAAAATGACACGTTAGGAGAAACCTCAAAAATCATTTTTCTGGAAAAAACTTCCAATAAAAGTGGGTGTGAGACTTTTCGTTTTTGAGATCTTTTGTTCACGCGCACGCGCGCAAACGCACAGGGGTTTTCGGGAATTTCCGAGTTATCTGGAACGAGTTGTGACTTTAGGCTTTTCTTTAAAGAGCCAATTAAATATTTTGCACAGTTGTGTTTATCACTTTTATGATATTAAGATAAAATAAAGGTATTTTAAAAGATCCAAGTTTGAACTAAATTTATCGCTTTATCAGTGGTATGAACATTTCATATCAGATTTTTTTTAATACTTATTAAAGCCCCTGTTCTTGCCTTGATGCGAGAGGTCTAGGTTCGATTCCGTAAGGCTCCAAAATAATACTGACGTTTTCCAAATTGAGCGCCTCTATGATGCCAAATTTGAAATCTGAGATACCTTTCTTTGCAGAATCGCAATGTTTGTCAATGATCAAAAGCGGTTATGAGAGTGAGTAAACGGGGAATACAATGGGTTTATCTGTGGCAAAAGTACGGTTTCCTTTTGTTGGAAGAACCTGAGCTAGAAAAACATCATATTATTTAATCATGATTTCAATATCTTGTAATTTAATAATTTTTTTTCTTATTAGGCTGCACACCAAACTGGAGAAGATGAGATGTCTTTGTCAACATTAGGACGTACATATACTGTTGATTTCCATTCAATGCAGCAAATAAATGAAGATACTGGCACACATCGTCCAGTTGAACGTAGAGTTATTCGACCACAAGCCCTTATACAACCTCTCTCCACTAACAATAACTCCACAACTATTCAAGAAAGGTATTTTTATTACTTTTGTTTTCTGGTTGTTGGAATACATCCATTCTGCCATTAGTAGAATGTTAGTAAGATAACGTCATTACTTGTTAACAACAAAAGACGAAAAACTAAATTACTTTCATAGAACGTTTTTCTTGTTAAACGTTTACGACAACTATCTAAATTAGACATTTCAAAAAACCTATAAGTAACATAAATATATAATCTATAACTTTGAAACCATGTGAACTATTTGGATACACACTACAAAACAAGATCTTAACATAGTTTCTTTTACGCAGTGTTCCTTTTTACACCACAAACATGGTATTACCGATCATTCGTGCAAACAGTCTTATACAGCACATTACAAAAAATTCCACAACCAATTAGGAAGAATCATTAACTAACCAAACATAACTCTAATATCTCAAAACCTAGATCTCCCAATTTTAAATAAAAAGACACTGGCCAAGAAACCTTCCTCTGACCCGTAATTAGAGGAAAACTAACCTGCTCAGAAAGTTATCCCTTCCCTCGGGTCAGTTAAAAGAATTATACAATATTCAGAAAATTTACACGCATTTTAAGCAGTCAATATATTTAAGTAAACCCATTACAAAGCCATTTTTTCATTAAAAGTTACATAATTTGTAATTTTCCAAATAATGTTGCTCACTGAATACAATAGAAAATTACATGAAAGATCTGCACTTTATATGCTATACTAATTTTAATATATAATTTTTTACAGTGCAATAGACAACGATTTGAAAGATGTGGCAGGTGCATTTATCAGATCTTTATTTAGTGTTTTGTATGAAGTGTATTCTAGTTCCGCTGGGCCAGCAGTAAGATGCAAATGTCTTAAGGCTCTTTTACGTATGGTATATTTTGCCTCCCCTGAGTTACTTAAAGTAAGTAATAATAAAATGCGTTTTTTCTTTTACTAAAAAAAAAATTTTTTTGCGAGTTGCTACTTGCAACCGTGAATAAAAACTAATTTTAAAAATAATATACATTTCAGGAAGTGCTAA
The DNA here is from genome assembly GCA_011037195.1 of Triatoma infestans. Classification (NCBI taxonomy): domain Eukaryota; kingdom Metazoa; phylum Arthropoda; class Insecta; order Hemiptera; family Reduviidae; genus Triatoma; species Triatoma infestans. The sequence continues at coordinate 73,280 of JAAEAF010001247.1, read as the reverse complement.
AAGCACAGACAGTATCTAGTCAACTTGCAGGAATGATGGCTTCTCAAGATTTAAGAATAGTAGTTTCAGCTTTACAAATTGCAGAAATACTTATGCAGAAATTGCCAGATTTATTTAGTGTACACTTTACCAGGGAAGGTGAGAAGAGTAAACTGTAACTTTAAAATTAACTATTTTTTATTGGGCTTCTTATAAAGCCTAGCTATCAGGATGAAGGTTAACCCAGATCTGACAGAAAAACCTGATGCTTTTGAAGGAGCTGTAAATTTATTAGGTCTTAGAAGAGGATAATGAAGATGTATGGGTCGACTTGACATCTTAATTTGAGTGTTATTGATCTATTTGAGATTGTATCTGTCAGCATGATTCTTGATTTAATTCTAACCGGTTTCAGATTGTTCTCCACCGTCATTTTTTTTTTTTTTTTAAAATTAAGGCATATCAACATCGTGAGTTTATTGGCAAACTTTTCTCAGTGCACTGCTGAATTTCAGGCAGAGTTCTCTCTTTACGGATAACACTGTTCATAAGCGACAGTTAGGTGAGAGATTCCTAAAGCGAGAAAATCTACGAGCAGCACTACTGGATTCGAATCCGAGTTACAAGTTAAATACACTGCCACTAGTTAATCTCGTCCCTAATCTTATTCATCAAGTTTCTATCACATACTACCCCGACTAAAGTTGATAAAAAGAGATGTGGTGTAGTGTTTGGCAGAAGTCTCTCACAACTTGAAAAATTTTCTGACGATGAAGGAAAATCCGAAACCGGTTAGAGTTTAGGCAAAGAAGCATGATATGAAGGATATATCTTAGATATTGCGGACACTATCACCTATTAGTTACTAAAATCTTCTTTAAGACTGGCGATTCTGTCATCCAGTTAAGTGTGAATTCTTAGTCTGTAGTGGTTGGTTCCGCAGAGCTGGAAAGCATCAGAGATATTTTCCGTATAGCCTGCTTTTTTTATAGTCATCGATCGGTTTCGGGCGTCCGCCCATCATCAGGATGTTTTTTTGTCAAACATTGTGATAACATAGACTTGCACAGAGTAAAATTAGTTGATACATTCCAAATTTAGTTGAGTGTATCAACTAAATTTGCTCTGTGCATGCAAATGTTATCACACTATTTGTCAAAAAAGCATCCTGATGATGGGCGAACGGCCGAAACTGGTCGATAACCACAAAAAGAAGCAGGTCAACACGAAAAATATTTCTAATTCTTATTCTCTTCCTTGTTGACTGAAAAGATCTCAGTTTTAGAAAAAAAGCTGATCAGAGGAAAAAATCGGAACTAGCCCGAAGTTAAGGCGAAATCTACGTTTGGTCATAGTGCATATTCGCCGTTTTAAAGAACGTTACAAATGGCGCTCCATGGCTTCACAATGATCTAAGTGGCGCTATATGTCGAGTCGACCCTTCTCTTTCTCCCTATTCGTAATAAATTAAGCTTGCAAAAATTAAGTTTATTGTGTGGTTTAATATATGGAGTTGGTCTCTTGTCATGGACCATCACCGGACAGTGCGCTGTAAGAGGCTCCTAGGAAATCTAAGGACAGCAGCTGAACTCGAACCCGGAGCCTCCGCGTTGCTAGTCAAGCGCGCTAATCTCTTTTCCAAATTTAGTTTTTATGGCTAATCCCTTCCTTAGTTTATGGTGGTTTATGGTTTTATGTGTGCACATGTTTAATAAGAAAAAGGAATTAAGTAAAAATTATAACTAGAAATTAAATATTTTGTAATTAATTAATAGCGTTTATTGAAAAGTAATTTAATTGTCTTTTTAAATTAGTGTGGGTATACATGCAGTGCTCTTTGTGTAGGCGCTATGCAACGTCTCTGTTAATATGCAACCAAAATTAACATGCTAGGACGGATAAAATTCTCAAAGATGTGCTGATCTAATTACAAAAACCAGGTTTTTCTGCCGGTCTTCTTGAAACTAACTTTAATAATACATTTCATCATAATTGAGACCACTGTATCGTTTAAGAAAGGTCAGTTATAAAAAACTCTCCGGCTCTGTTTCTACCACTACTTTTACCTGAAAAACTAGCGGAATTGTTCTGTGATGTCCAAGTTCAGTCGGAAAGTTGCGTCTATGGAAACTTAAGTTTTCGCCTCTTCATTTTGTCCAGTAGAGAGTGTCCTAAAGAATAGCCCTGAATTTGTATTGATCGTCGGTCTTTGTTTGGTTTATGTGTGTCACTGAGAGGATACTTGTGCCCCATTATTATTATTATTATTCAAAGAAGGAGAGGGCAAACCCTACGCTATCCAAAGCTCCCCCGGGCCCATATAGCTACCCCTAAAGAATAACAACCATTGGGACTAGAACAAAAATCTTGTGCCCCTTTATTTATATATGAAGTGTTAATGTGCAGTGGACTTTCTTGTGCGTATTTTGTACGAAACCCATGGTGGCCATGGGTTCGCTGCTACTTAGCTGGCTGTGTGCATCATCTATCCTAGTCGCTCGTTTGAGAATTATAAATTATTTATTAAAATTGCTGCTTTTTTAAAAATTTGCAGTTATTTCTCGATAGCATTTATTGAATTTTAAGGATAATCGAAAAAAAAACTAATTCTATAGTCTGTTACTACTAGTTGGGGAAAAAAAGGTTTACAGTGAAAGATTACATCTTTTAATTTTTTTTTTTTTAATGATTGAATAAATTGCAGGCGTAATACATGAAATAAAACAGCTAGCAGATCCTGGAGTCCCTATTGGAGCATCTCCTAGTAAGAGTACCCCTAGTTGCACCTCACCGACCACCGCCCCAAATGATGTTTCCACACCAGGTCCATCATCTGCCGGCCAACCACCAAATGGTACTGTTTTTAGACTTGGTATGAATATTTTTCAATTATGATTAAATAATTAAATAGATTATCAATTCAAATAGATAAAAGTAGTGTTTTCACACCACAAAAAAATTGTCATTCCACAATCTGTAATTCTTGTAGTGTCTGGAAGTAGCAGTCCTCATCCGGATCCACAGGATGATATGATTAACATTGATGACGATGATACTCCTCTGAGTGATTGTTCACCTATCAGTAGAAGGATGCGTGAATTACGCAAACAGAAAAGAAGTTCAAAAAGGGATAAACATAAGCAAGATTCTGATGTATCATCTAGTATGCATGAACTATTTGCAAAACATAAGCATAGTAAGCATAAAATCTACTTTTCCACTATTAGGCTTTTTTGAGAATAGGAAAAAAAATGCAATTATTGCTGCATCTTTATATGCTGTTTATTTAAAAAAAATCTTGGGAGGTATAGATCATATTGTATACAAAATTGTGCGACAGCCCGGAGATTTTTTTTGTATTAACATGTTATCAAGCCATATATGCGAATGCGACAGTTTTCTCTCGCATAAAAGTCACAATTTGCTTACCAGTTAACTAGATAGAATCGCGTCAGATTAGCGATAGAAGGCAAATGTCAGCGAAGAATGTCAGAAGACTCTATAGCCAAGTGTGCACAGGTCTTAGTGACTAAGAAAACTGATATAAACATCTCCGTATAATTAATTATACATATGGAAAGCACCCATAAGTGTTGAAAATAATGAACGATTCAATTTAGATTTTTATTTATTTTTTTTTCACATTGTTATGGCATATCGGAGGGGCATATAGGTCGAAGGGTAAATGTGACATGTTGACACTAGTTGTTTAATTTGACTCTCTAAGTTTTGAAGAGATGGTAGATGATTCTGGAGCTGTCTATGAGATATTATTGGATCTGTATGGGTAGACTGGATGGCAGTATCGTCTGCGAAGGAGGAAATAACTGTATCTGGGTGGATTGGTATGTTTACAGTGTATACAGTGAATATGTAGGTCCTAGGATGCTGCTTTGTTGACAGGTTGGAAGGAAGATAGGGAAGAAACTACCGATTCTTAAAACTGGCGGTTGGACAGGTAGGATTTGATGATTAGGTAGTAAGTGAAAGGAAGAACGCCCTTGAGCTTCCAGAGCAACCTGGCACTCAATCAAAGGCTTGCCTTACGTCGAGGAAAGCAGCTGAACAGGTCTCCTTCGCTCAAGGAAGGATGCGATGGCATCTCCAGCGCGAGATGGCAGTGTTGGATAGTGGAATGGTATCGCCTGAATCCAAATTGGTGCACAGGAATTATGTTGACAGATTCAGTGATGGGTAACATCAGCTTGAACAAGAGTTTTTCTAGAATTTTCCCACTTATGGGTAATGGACGTTAAAGTAGGAAGTAGGTAGATAGTGAGGTTTTCTGGATTTTGCATCATTTTGATTGGAAAATTTCACTGATTGGGGAAATAAGTGGTTCTGAGAAGTGAATTGAAGATATTAGAAAGAGAACCACAGCTTTTTTGGAAAGTTGGCGGAGAATATGGGAAGTTATTAGATTATTAGTACCTGGAGCTTTTTTGATGGGGTAATGATATATTGCGTACTGTACTTCGGCGGGTTAAATGCTTTAGGAGCAGATGTTAGAGGGAGTGAAGAGGCGAGATCGTTTGCTAATATACAGTTAAACCTAGGGTTTTGTAAATCTGGGTGAGGTACAAACATCTTGGATAGAGATGGAAGGAAACAGAAATGCTTTTTCTTTATCAGATAAGACCCAAGTCGTCGCGTCGCAAGAGGAACAGTTTTGTGCGATAAGATTTTCTTTGTCGCTGTCCGTAGTAAGGGATAGTGTAAATTCGTTGAACTATTCTTCATGTAGTAGTATTAGTTCGGTCTTAAGAAGATGGTTTAGATTGTTGAAGTTACGTCGATCAGATGGATAGCGGTTGCGCTGTCATTTGGCCTGCGCTCTCTGCTTCTCCATGATAAGAGTACCTATGTATACAGGAATTCTATACTTAAATGTCCGAGTTTGTTGATTCAGATGTTTTGTAGATTCGTAGATTAAAGACCGGACTGACTGCGTAAATTTGTGTACTGCATTGTCTCTATCTTGTTTAGATTTTAGGGGACATGTAAGTCAGTTTTTTCTTCTACTTTGTGACGGAATAATATCCGGTCCTTCTATAAGAGAGGGCTTTTTTGGTGAAGGTAGTGGGAGGGTATCAATAAGGAGGAGTATAGAATTGTGGCCTAAAGAAGGAAAGGACTGTTGGTATAGTGATGTCGCAGTAGATATGAGGACATACAAAGAAGTCTGGATGTCTGGTAAAGGAGAAGTAGGCCAGATGTAGGTTGATCAAGAGAAATAAACCTGTAGTTTTGGCATTATGAAGAATCTGCCCACTCAGATCTGCCGTACTGTCGCCCCCACTAAGGGCCTTGCATTGTAGGCACCACTGGATATGAATTTAGTGCCAAGAGGTCCGAAGTACGATAACAATTGTTGAATATTTCAGTATTTTATTTTGAATATTTCAATGTAATTGTTGTTTGATTCGAGGTCTATGTAAAATAGTGGTAGAGGAAATTTTTCTGTAGAATATCTGATGTTTGTGACAACTCTTACTCTAAATCCAAGATTGGACCTAGGTCTCTGATGGTGGAATGCTGTGGTGTATGTTTCTTAAAACTACCCTGAAAGCCTTATCTTGCTTTAATTGATAGGTGTGGTATTCTATTGTCTTTTTTTATAAGTAGTGGTAAGTAGAGGTAGTGGTAGTAGTAAGTGATTTTTCTGAAGGCCTCAGTTGTTTTAGTCGAAATGAGAACGTTTTGAGTGCGCGATTTGCATCAGAAATTGTCTTGTCCTACAGTGAGTTGATATATATATATATATATATATATACACTGATTGGGGGGGAGGGTGCCCAACTGGTGTAGCTGTGTCGGTCACTTCTAGTAAAATACTAAACCTGTTCGGTGTAGCAAAGTCAGATGTACGAGTATCGTATCTCAGTTTGTTGTATCTGCTGCTGTTTACTTGTTGCCGTGTTTGTTTATTGTTTTTCCTAATTTTGATCTGACTGGAATATTTATGATCTGTGGTTGTTACGTAGTAACAGGCAGTGGAGGTAAATTTATAATTTTCTTATTTCAATGTGTGTGTTGTGTGAAGAGAGATAGATTAGCCATCTCATTAGTTGTTTTAGCAGAACTCACGACATGAACAGGATGATTCCTCATCTGATATGTCATACGTTTGCTCAATCCCATCGTAGTGCATTTCCCGAGTGAAGAAACTCTTTAAATCTTTGTAATAATAAGTATTACTTGCACTTTGGAGCTACACACACTCGCGTGCGCACAGCTCAACTTCTCTATAGTATTGTTTGAAAGAAATTATTAAACAAATGAAATTTGAAAATGAAAAGAAGGAAAAATAACAGTTATTAAAAAAAGGTCTCTTCCAAGTAAATGTGAAAAATAAAAAATAAACTGAACGCAGTACTGAACTTAAACAAAAAAATCAAAACAAATTGTAGCTAAATAAAAGAATCTTGTAGTGAAGACAAAGTGCACTCTATCACAGCCCGAGGAATACCCTCCACGGCCAAAACTGTTCACTTTTGACTACGAAAATAACTATAATTTCGGAGCAAAATAAAATTATACTTTTTTAGCACACAGCTGATCAAATTAATAATTGATTTTAATCTGTAAATAAGAAAGGTTTAATTTTATAAATAAATTAATAATAGGCATTTTTTTTTCAGCAAATAATCTTAATCTATCTGCAAGAAGTACAAGGTCTCGTCTTTCAGGCGCTACATCCAAAACAAGTACATTTCTTGCTTCTTTAAATCCAGCTAGGTGGGGACGTACATCAGAAAGGAGTTTCCATAAAGTTGGCTATCAGAAGGTATTTTATTACTTTTATCGCTGTTTTGATGATGTTCGTTATGACCGCTGTATTTGCTATTGTAAAAAGGATATGGTTCGGTCAAAAAAAAAAAAAAAAAAAAACCTCTCTCTTCAACAAATTTTATTGCCTTCTTCAGGGTCAAAGGTTATAAAGCAAATCAAAAAAAAACAATAAATAAACTTAGAATGAAAATTGTAAAAAAAAAAAAAAAAAATGAAAATAAACTAAACAAATAGATAAAAAGTATTATATATTATCTATAATTATTATATATATATATTATGTATTTAGTATATTTTATATATTATAAAATATTTTATATTTTAGTATATTTTATATATTTTTATTTTTATATATTTATAATTTAATATATATATATATAATCAGAATTAAACTACATCTCTAACCATAAAAATTTAAAGAATATGTTGTTATAATATGTAAGTGTAAAAAATGGAAATCTTACATATGAAGTGTATTTACAAGAATTTTTCTGCTTGAATTTCTTAAAAACTATAACTTACGATACACCATCATCAAGTGCTGAGGAAATAGGATGTGTCAAGGTTTATAAAGGGCTGACCCGATGGGAAAACCTATGTTCTTTAGGTAATTCCAGGAGACTGTTATAACTGAGCGATAGGTTGTTGGTATCTGATCTAAAATTGATAGATAATTTAGTATTTTTACCATTTCCATTATATTTTTTTTTTAAATTTTATTATTATTGTTAATGGAGAGAATTTTAGTATTTTCCATGTTATTCATGTTTGTGTTGTATAAAATGTTTGGTTAGTGGTGTAGTTATGTCAGTCGGTTTTTTAGTTTTGCAATCGTATTTATGTTGATTCAGTCTGTTATAAATGCCCCTGTCTGGGCATTGCAAACAATTTATTTTATAAATAACATCTGATAATAAAGTTTTGGGCCTGAGTCTTTGAGTTTAGAATAGAGTTTTCTTAGAGGATTGGAGTTTTTGTGAGCGATGAGAAGGTTGTATTTTTTGAAAATTTTAGCTATTTTTCCTGAAAGGTCCTCAAATCTATATATAGGATAATGGGTGTTGCTGTGATAGCATTGACTGAAAAAATAATGACATCCTCTCCATTTAGCACAAAAACATTATATCAACTATCTGCGGCTTATATGAACTATCAAATTTAGTCTACGCCATCACACAACTCTCATTACCCTTTATCTCTATCCCATAAATATTAGAAGAAATAGTTACAATTTTCAAAAAATATAACTTTTCTGTATCACCATCTATTTATTTAGTTTATTTATATAGTTTTATTTTAAGCTTATATTTTTGTGTATTCCTATTTGCTTTATAACCTTTGTACATACCCAGGAGAAGGCAATAAATTTGCCGAAACGTAGGTGAAAATTTGGAAAAAAGTTCTTTTTTACCGAATCTCATCCTTTTTGCAATTACATTTATCTTTAAAATATTTGTATTTCTTAAAGTCAATTTATGAAGTGGTAATTGACACCCAACATATGGAATTCTTTTAGGAATCTCCTCTAACGAAGTGTTCCAGCTCATCCAATTTGTGGGCTGGTAATAGAGAAAAGGTGCGCGCTTGGGTACGGGAAAGATCTGCCAAATTTATTGCTAATTATGCATCCGGTGAAGGAATTCAATCAACACAGGATCCTTCAAAAATACTGATGACCCTTATGCAGGCAATCTCTACCTTGCAGTCTGCTGTCAGTTGATATTATATCTAGATTATTTAATATTTCTTTTAATTCTAAAGTCAACACAACAATGTAATTATTAATTTTTAGGATGGTGATAAGCGAAATGCATTGATGGAGTTGCAAAATACCTTAATGGGCTGTGATATTTCACCTTTTGAAGTTAACCATTCAGGGCTAGTGACAGCCCTATTAGATTACCTTGTCAACAAATCAGAAAACCGTGATCAAAGGATTAGAACGTTTCTAAATGTGTTCGCAAATTGCCCCGTAAGTTGAATTTTATAAAAATTAAAACTAGAACAGTATTGCTGTTAATGTATTATTTATATACATTATAAATAATACGTTAATGTATTATTAATATTACACTATCAATCTCTTATGTTTTTTTTTAACAATCTAGATCGAGAAATATATAAATTGTTATTATTTCAGCTTGATGAGAACAGTCAAGACTCTTCTGGAATAGATTCTACTTGCCTTCAAATCCTAGTATCAAAACTGAATAGCTGTATATCACAACTTGAACAGTTTCCAGTTAAAGTTCATGATTTACCTGCTCCTGCAGGAAGTACAACCGCTCTCAAGTTTTTTAATACCCATCAACTTAAGGTATTTTAAAGAGAATTTCAATTATTCATAATTTTTTTTCATTCATTTATAAATAAATAACACCTTTAGCTGCGTCATAAGTTTATTAGAGCAAAAATATTACTTTCGGTTCGTCTTTTTTTTCAATTAAACAAATTTTAGGACTGAATAAATTCGCTAAATTTATCATATAATATATTTAAATCTATTTCTTGGATAAAATTAAATAAATATTGTTTGTATTAAACCACAACCTTTTTTTAAAGGTAACCCATCCCCTTCATAAAACAAAAGTCTGGTGTGAAACACTCACACAACTTATTCTTACTCCAGCTCTCAAAATTATAATTGACTAATTTTATAGTTTGTGTATCCAATTTAATGAACTTTGTCGAAAACTGAAAAACTGTCCAGTAAAAGCGCACTTCCGGTTTACTAATTTTCTTGAAACTCGGAATTTACCCATCTATTTATTTCTAATTAATTTTGTTTGGATGATAGAATTGTATAATCAACTATGATAGCACTTTAGAGAAAAACATAACCCCACCCCTCCTCCAAAGGTGCCCTTAAATGAATTTTCGCAGAGAAATAAAAGTTGTAGCCCTTTGTATCTGTAGTTGATATACCAAGTTTGAAGAAAATCGTCGGATCCATTTTTGAGAAAAACGCAAAGAAGTAAAAAAAACAAGTAATACTTGTTGAGGTTGAGGAATCAGGAATTTTGACAGATGACCCGCTGCCAGATGCCATAGTGATACCTAAACGGATTATCAAGTTTCAACTTTCTACAGTTTTTCGTTTTTGAGCTATGCTGTTCACATACATACACACACACACATATACACACATCACAGACCATTTGCTAAAATCCACTTTTCTGGACTCAGGGGACCTCAAAAACGGATTTTTCCGGTGAAAACTCGATATCGAAAATTTGACACGTTTACAGTACTTCCTCTTACCTAGGAGTAAGAGAAAGTAAAAAACATTGACTTACATGTTTTTCTTCAGTTTATTAATATTTTAACGTAATTATGAGTTGTACAGGGTCTAACATGATTGACACTCCTCCCCCAGCTAATAACTTTATAATTTCCTTATTTATTATCCTTTCTTACGTTTTCGTAGTAACTGCTACAGTTTATTCATTAATCAATTTCATCATATCTTTCCTTTAAATTTAGTCTCAATTGGAAAAATTTGGTAAGTGTAATTATATTATTTTTTGAAACCGCTAATATAGGTCCGCTGAAGATTCACAAGTAATCGCGTTTCTACAGACATGTTTGCAAAATGCAAACCAGAAAAATTATGTCTAAAGCAGATTAGTATAATGAACTGAAGATAGCAAAATGAAATTCGATTAAATAATGCGTATGTGCTCGGCATTGCAGCTAATGGAAGGAGGATGTATCCGCCAACTCTCTTCAGTATTAACTCTCTTTTAGTCATCATATTTACTGTGCTCTTTTAAGCAATACCCTAAATTTAAAAGTACACAAATGTCATTTTACTCATTTTTCATTAATTTATTTTGGAGCCCTTTATAATTTTTTTTATATATATTTTTGTATAGTGCCAATTAGCCCGACATCCAGACTGTACAAGCCTGAAGCAATGGAAAGGTGGTACGGTCAAAATAGATCCTTTAGCTTTAGTACAAGCAATTGAGAGATATCTCGTTGTTAGAGGATATGCCAAAGTAAGAGATAAACATTCCTCCCAGTCCGATGATGATAATAGTGAAGAAGATATTGACGATACTTTGGTTAGTTTTTTATTTACATTTTTTTATTGTAGAAATTGAGAAATATTTTAAGTTTTTAATGTCAAAATCTTATTTCATTAATCAGAATAGATGGTTATTTATTTTATTTCCCGTTCAGGTTGGAATGGTAGTTGGAAGTGCCCGCCATAAACTACAGTTTTTAATTAATGATACAGTTTTACCATATAATATGACAGTATATCAAGCAGTGAGACAATTTTCACCGGCTGCAGCAGCATCTGATCAGTCCGAGACAGATACTGATACAGAAGCCCCATTAGGAAGTGCTAATATTTGGGTACAAACACACACTGTACATTATAGGTAAAATGTTCAGTTATTATTACTTTTAATAATTTTATTGATCAATTGTGTTTATAATTTTCAACTATTATTATTTTTATAGAAATTATTTGTGAATCCTTAAGTTGAGGAAAATATAGCAGTAATTTGTGAGAGAGGAGGCTCCATACGTTGTTTATATTAATGTAAATTACAAATGAGAGTTATAAGAACTTCTTATATGTACGTGAAATGAAATTATCGAATAAAATATCCACTTACTGCTTTAGGAAGTATTAGTGCGATTATGTCAAAGTTTGGAAATTGAGTTTTCACCGGAAATACAAGTTTTGAGATCTTGAAAAAATGTTTTTTGAGAAAACATTAAGTTTGTGTGAGTGAGAGTGGATTATGTAAATATGCAGCGTAATTAAAATACGACAATCGCAGAAAGATCAGCTGTGATAATTGCTTTAGATGTCCATAAAGAGGATTCGATAACGTTTCATTTTAGAGTTCCTACAAAGGCAAACACCAACTCACCGCCGCACATATTCACTTCCATTCCTAGCCAAAAACTGATAAACAACAGAGGCCACTACATCTTCTAAATTGCAATGCATTTAACTTCATAATCCAGACCCAATAAAAATCTTATATAACTATAACTAGCTAATTAAATATATATATATTTTTTTTTATAGGCCAGTAATTGAAGAGGAAACTGCAGTAAAGTGTAACAATAATAGTGCACCTCCTCGTAAAGGAAAAGGATCCAGTTCTAAAGCTGCTCCTAAAAAGAAACATGATGAATTATGGAATGGTAAAATTAATTTGTGTACATTAATAAAAAAAAAAAATTTTTATTTTTTATTTTTATTCACTTTTTCAATTTTAGAAGGCAGTGTTCCTAGTAGAGTATGTGCGATGGATCGTTACCTGGTTAGCGACCTTAGCTCTAAAGTTACTATTAATGATGCTTCGCTGCCCGTACTCTGCCTGCTCAATGCTATATACGCGGTGTCTATGCATTGGACTACATTGTATCCGGCAATGCAAGGACAGCCTATATTATCACAGCAGGTAAAATATTAGTTGATTTTTAGTTTTTTATTTAAACATAATAAATATTGAACATATTTTTGCAAATATATCATTTATAAAAATAAAATGTTTCAGGAATTTGTAAATAATAAAATAGCAGCCAAAGCTGGTAGACAACTACAAGATCCTCTTGTGATAATGACTGGAAATCTTCCTTGTTGGTTGCAACAGATCACATCAGCTTGGTATAAATGCACATAGTGTATTACAACTATACATTAATTTATTTTTCTTTTAAGTTCTCTTCTGATACAGAGTGTTTTCTTTTTTTCTAGCCCGTTTTTGTTGCCTTTCGAAACAAGACAGCTTTTATTATATGCTACAGCTTTTGATAGGGATAGAGCATTGCAAAGGTTGTTAGACGCCAGTCCTGAACTTAGTGGTAGTTCTGATTCACAGGAAAGAGTGACTCCAAGATTAGACAGAAGAAAACGTACAGTAGCTAGAGATGATATATTGAAACAGGCTGAATCACTTATACAAGATATGGCAGCTAGTAAAGCATTGTTGGAAGTACAATATGAAAATGAGGTGAGAAAAGAAAATTATTATTAATACGCCAGTCATAGTCAATTTCAGGCTACTAAAAGAGGAATTGTAACGTTCATATCAAGTTTTCACCTGAAAGAAACTCGTATTTTGAAGTCTGATGAGTTCGAAAAACATGTTTTTGTGTGCTCTCTTTCTCATTTGTTTATGTTAAGAAATACTATAATGGTCAGAGAACATCACATTCCATATTAAATTGAGAATCATCCAAGTATCCACAGGTTTCTAGTAAGAATTGGCAATCCGGAAATAACAGTTAATTTAAATAGTTTTTCGTGATTTTCTCTAAAATAGTATCAACGATTTTCTTTGAAGTTCGGAACTTTTTCTGAGTAATAATTTCCAAGTTTAGAGAAAATTTGTTCACTGTAAGTGGTGAAAGGCTTCAAGAGGAAGTCCTATTGATGATTATTCCTCATTAGATTTTTTTTATTTTTATTTTAGGTCGGAACTGGTCTTGGGCCAACTCTTGAATTTTATGCACTCGTATCACGGGAACTACAAAGGACAGATCTGGATTTATGGCACAATGAAGGAAATGGTGAAAATTCAAATTATGTATGTTCACCAGTAGGTTTGTTTCCAGCTCCCATTTCTAGAAGTACTCGTGTTTCACAGTTGATGAAACTTCGTACTAAATTTAGATTTATTGGAAAATTTATGGCAAAAGCTGTCATGGATTCGCGAATGGTAATATTTTTTCTTTCTCTATTTTTTTTTTTTTTAATTTTCTATTTTTTTTTTTAATTGTTTAAATTTGTTTCTTGTTTTTCAGTTGGATTTACCACTCAGTCAGACTTTCCATAGGTGGTTATTAGGTGAGGAAAGTTCTTTAGGGCTTGCAGATCTTGCCCATGTTAATCCTTCAGTTCATAAAACATTAGTTCGTTTAATGCATGTAGTTCATCAGTACAAAGATGTCATGTATAGTAGCGAGTTATCTGAAGAGGAAAAGAGGATACAGGTAATACATTTTTATTATCTATAAAAAAGATTTAATATCTAAGTGAGAGATCTTGGCGTTCCAGTCTGACATATGACGAACAAGATTTAACGCTAATCGCCTGACCCTCACTCTTTACATACAGGTTCTGTTCAAATTGATACACTCAAACTCTACCTCACACTCACACAACTTTCATACTTCACAGCCAATAATGTACATATTACGTAACGTAATATACATAATAATAAAATTCAACAAGTAATGAGACAGATCGCTGTAGCTCAGAAACGGTTTGTTTAATCAATCGATAGTTTCAGTGCGTCAAGTTGGCATCCTTGTACTTAGTTTCTCATCAGCTGTTCGAGAGTATTTGGTAAGCCTCAAATGTATTCAGTTAACAATGGTGAGTCCCCTCGAGGATTGCATCTCGGAAGAACAACGTTCAGTGATTGAATTTTTAGTTGCGAGGAGGATATCATAGGTAGTGAAATCCACGAAAGAATGTTGAAAGTGTACAGGAATAATTGTTTGAACCGTTTGAACTTACAAGTGGGTAGAAAAGATTAAAAGTGGCCGTGTAAGTGTCTGTGACGAGCAACGAAGTGGACGACCGGTTGAAGTTGCAACCAGTCTTCCCTCGAATCTCGTATTAACGCGTTAATTCAGGAAAACAGGTGTATTACCTGTTTAACTGATAGCTGAAGAAGTGCACGCGTGTGTTGGAACTGTCCACAACATTATTCAGAATAAGCTGCAGTACAAGAAAACTTGTGCGAGATGGGTTCCAGACAACTTACGGGCGCCCTCAAAGAAACCAGGTTTCAAATCAGTCAACAGTTGAAAGAACGATGTTTAATGGGAAAAGAATTTTTCAGTAGAATTTTAACTCGTGATGAAACATGGATACACCTTTTTGAGCCGGAGTCTAAGCGTCAAAGCCTTGAGTGGAAGCATTTAGGGTTTTCCCACTCGAAAGAAATTCAAGACCCAGCCGTCTGCAGGTAATCATGCTTATATTATTCTGGGATTCGCAGGGGCCTATTTATTGTGACTATCTCGAAGATCAAGAAGCAACAACAGCATTATTGCAGTGATACGCTCACAAACAAAGTAAGGCCTGCCATTCGAACGAAACGTCGTGGACTCTTGACTAAAGGCGCGATTTTGCTTCATGACAACGCGCATCAAAACACGGCACCGTTAACTCAAGATACACTTCAAAAAGGGATGGGAAATCCTTCCACATCCCCTACAGCTCCGACCTTCCCCCATCGGATTTCCATTTGTTTGGACCCTTTAAAGAGGCTATACGTGGGAAACTTTCTCAATCCAATGAAGAAGTTAAAAATCAGGTGCAAAAGTGGCTTCAAGATCAACCCAAAGAATTTTATGTCAGAGGCGTACACAAATTTGAAGTACAATGGGACAAGTGTATAAATGTTGCTGGCTACTACTTTGAAAAGTAGCCAAAGTTTTGTATTGATTAAATAAATCGTTTTTGAACTATAGCGATTTGTCTCGTTATTTATGAATGATCCTCGTATATATGATATAAACATTTATAAACTTGAGGGAACCATAATAGAAGTTCTAGGTGAATATGGTAGAATCTCTACAAATAGTAGGATTTTTTTAAATTTTTTTGGTTGATAGGTTAATAATTTGGAACTGGATGGTTGTCGTATTGAAAATCTAGGACTAGATTTTACATTGCCAGGATATTCCCATATAGAATTAAGAAAAGGTGGTCGAGAAATGACTGTGTGTCCCCAAAATTTAGAAGAATATTGCAAGGTATTGTACAATAAACTTATTACTCTGCACTGTAGAGCACATTTTCTATGTGTATGTGGTAACAAAATAATAATAAATCAATTTTATACAAATTTCTTTACGTTTTACAGCTTGTCGTGCATTGGTATCTAGTGGAAGGCGTACACCGTCAGATGGAATGCGTACGAGAAGGAATGCAATGCGTATTCCCAACAAGTCATTTAAGTTTATTCTATCCACAAGAGCTAGATGCAGTTTTTTGTGGTAGTGGCTCTGGATGGGAAGTATCAACATTGATTGAATCGTGCAGACCTGATCATGGATATACATCGGCATCCAGAGCAATTAGGTTTCTATTTGAAATACTTGCTGCATATAACTCCCATGAACAAAGGGATTTCATTCAATTTGTAACTGGATCTCCACGCCTTCCAGTTGGTGGTAAGTTTTTTTCCTTTTTTTCCGTTAGAATTGTAATTGTAATAGTAATTGTTAAGAAAGCTAAGAAATAAGAGAAAGACATTTTTACATAATCTAAAGAAGTAGGTCATAAACGTTCTCTTTTTTTTTTTTTTGAAAATAATATGGTACAAATGAATTGTTATATTTGTTTATTGGCCGTTGAGGTTAATATTTAAAATTTTTTTTGGTGGGGTAAAAAGAATTTTTTGTTTTTAGCAACGTTTCGGAGAAATTGTTTACCTTCTTCAGGGTAATCTGATTTATTTTTGTCGATTACCCTGAAGAAGGCAAACAATATTCGCCGAAACGTTGGTAAAAACAAAAAAGTAAAGAAATCCTTCTTTGTATTCTTTTTACCCTCCCACAATTAGGTCGATTAGCCAACCAAAAATTTTAAATATAAATATGGATTATTTGAATTTTCGCTAGAAAAGTATATTTTGAATTCAGCACTTGTTTTCGAATAATATAATGTTTTAGCATGATCTGTATATACATCAGCCTTATGAGCACACAAAAACAAAAAGAAAATGAAGATTATTTTTTTTGTGTTTCTCCTTATTTACTGAATTTGTTTGTTTTTTCATTAGTCGCGATTTTCTCAAGGACGATTTCAGTGATCTGTTGTAAAACTGTTTAAGCAAAACCTTCCGCCCGCCGCATATCTAAATTCTACCAAAAAGCCTGGAATCCATTGGCACTTAAGGGCTGTAGCGTCAGTTTGGGGAAGTTTGGTGGTTGTGTTTATTATGTATAAATAATACCATAAGAGAGAATATTGCATTAGTGTCGGACTTACGAAATTGACTTCTTCTTGGACAAAATACATATTTCTTTTAATCCAGAAATAGAAAAATCTCGTTTTCTTAGAATAAAAAAAAATTCAATTATGTTAAATAAAATACATATTTTGTAACTCTCTGAGTCCGAATTTTTTTTTTTTCATTTCACATACTGGATCACATTTTATATATTTAATTTTTTGTTTTTAGTCCCTCCATTATTTATTATTATCTATAGTTATTGTTGTGTTGTTTTCTTGTTGTGAGATTTTCAGCTTGTTAATATTATTATTATTATTATGACATGTATCTTTTACAAATACTATATAGACTGTGATTATTTCAAATACTCTTTTTAAAATAAGTTAAACTTTGACTTGAACAATTGTAAATATGTTCTTGGAATTGATCGGTATGCCGTGTTTGGAAGCAATTCAATACGATTAAGTAACCACACATTTCGCACATTTTTTTGTGAAATAATGTGTTTTTCTTCCTTCTCTTCTTTATGTGTACAGCAAAACTCAATGCCGAAAAATACTGAGTAAGCTCTCAAACTTGGTAATTACATTTGAGTACACCAGGGAATCCGTCAGAAAAGTTTCAGGTAAAATCTGTAAACCAGGAAGTTTTTAACTTAACTGGATTTTTTTTGTTTTTTCGATTCTCGAAAACTTCTGAAACGCTTTCCTATAAACTTGGTAAGTATGTGTGGAGTTCATTCGCTTTTAATTTGAAACCTTCTTCTGAGAAAATTTATTTAAGTATGCTTACAATATATCTTTTAGCTCCGCCTCATGTACAGTATTAAGGAAAGTAAAGTTATCATAAACATATCCAATTTTCAATAAATTTATGTATTTGCAAGTTGAGAAATGCAAAGTGTTGGAGAATGCTGTGTGGTGCCAGTGTTTCTTGTCTTTATTTATTTATTGAATTTTGCAGGCTTTAAAGCGCTAACACCACCATTGACCATTGTTAGAAAAACAATGGACGGTAATATGAACGCCGATGACTTTTTGCCTTCAGTAATGACATGCGTTAACTACCTCAAATTACCAGATTATTCTACTATTGAAATAATGAAAGAGAAATTAAGTCTTGCTGCTAAAGAAGGCCAACGGTCATTCCATTTATCCTAGTCTAATTAGAAAGAAAGATAGAAAAAGTTGGGTGAGTATATTTATTGATTTACTTTATTTTCTGTAGCAATAATAACGTGAAACAGTGAATAAATTAAGCTCCTCTTAAGCAATAATTTCAACAGCAAACCTCTTTTAATAAAAATAAATTTTTTTGTCACATTTAAACAAATGGCTTGTGGCTTAACTAATTTATTTGATGTATAATTTTCTAAAGAAGCATTGTAGGACTTCTTTTAAAATTTTATTTACTTCTTTCGGTCTATAAAGTAATTCATCACTGAAGTTTGACAGTTTATTTTTTTATTCCCAGAAACAAGATCGTGTACATCCTACAATAGAAACTAATCTGTATGTACCCACTAAAATGACCTCCTCATTTTCGATTCGATCTCATAGAGGATGCACCACCCAGGAATTAAAAGTTATTATTTGGATATCTTTTAATAACATAAATTTCATGATGGCTTAAACTTAGCTATTAATGTTGAGATTGGCAGTAGTTTACTTAGTTGTGATTAAGAGTTTTTTTTTTTAACTCTATGTTTTTCCAGCGGACAAATCCCTGAACCAAAAAAGACATTCTTCTAAATTCTAAAAACAATCTCCACTGCACTTCTTTATTTCAAGAGGTCACGTTAGGTATTTTTAAAGACTACCGGATGTAAATTGGTTATATAGCAAGAAGGGACATTACAGAAATAAAGAAATATTTGCTTTTGAATTTTGGGTTTTGGTCGACGTTCAATGTTGGAATTATATGTTGTTTAAATAAATTAAAAGCTCGTATTTTTTAAATTCATGTAGGTATTCATTATTATTTATTTCATGTTGTTTAGTTTTTTACTTTCTCTTACTCCTATAATAATATTATATACCTATGTGTGAATAGCATAACTGAAAAAGAAAAAAAAACCGTAGAAAGTTGAAACTTGATATTCCGTTTAGGTATCACCATGGGATGTGACAGTACGTTATCTGACAAAATTCCTCCACCGGAAGTACCACTTTACTAGTTTTTTTTTTTTTTTAATTTTTGGCGATTTTCTCAAAAATGGCTCTCGACGATTTTCTTCTTTATCAACTACACATACAAAAAGCTACAACTAATTTGAAACATTTCTCCGGGAAAATTCATTTAAGGCTACTTTTGTTGGTGGAGGGTTGGGGTTAGGTTTTCATCTAAAGTGCTATTTCAGTTTATTACATAATTCTGTCATCTAAATAATGTTAATTAGAATTAAATATTTTGTAGAAATTCCGAGTTAGAAAAAATCGGATGACCGGAACTGCGTTTACTTTACCACTTTATAAATAATTTTTTTCACTTTTTCGCGATTTTCTCAAATATGGCTTCAACGATTTTCTTAAAACCTCGTATATAAACTAAACAAACAAAGATCTACAACTTCTATTTAAAAAATTTTTCTGCCAAAATTCATTTAGGGCACTTTTAGGGGAGGGTGGGGTTGTGTTTTTCTCTAAAGTGCTATCTTAGTTGATTATACAATTCTATCAACCAATCAGAATTAATTAGAAATAAATGATGGCCAAAATTCCAAGTTTCAAGAAAAAGTGTAAACCGGAAGTGCGCTTTTACTGAACAGTTTTTTCAGTTTTCGATGAATTTCATTAAATTTAGTACATAAACTATAAAATTTGTCAATTATAATTTTGAGAACTGGAGTAAGAAAAGTTGTGTGGGTTTTTCACGTGAGATTTTTTTTTTCTGTAAAAAGTCGCTTCTAGAAATAAAATTGTACTACAAAATGAACATGGAAAACTATGAATATTTGAATATGTATTTCTAAATTTACATACATTGTGAACCACTTTAATTAAAAGCGGTTTGAGAAAAATTTTATTTTTAAAACTGTAGCAGATTGCTCCAGGGGTAGATTAGTGATAACACCTCTTTCTAGTTATTACAAATTTTTATTTATTAATTTACGGAACAGAATAGGACGTTTCAACCTAATCATCTTTCATGATTTCATTAAATCGGAAAGTCCTATTCTGTTCAGCGAATGAATAAATCAAATTTGTAATAACTATTAGGATTGTCGTCCACTAATTCTACCCCCTGGTTTTAAGAAAAAGAACACACTAATACTCCTCTTTCTAATACCCAGGTTCTTAAAATGTAACAAAATGCTTTTTCACACACTCACTAATTGCCAAAACTGCTCTCTGGTCATTATGTCAACGCTAGAGCACTGTTTCTCATTATTGTTTAAATAACTAGTAAAACCTACGTTGGCGAAATAGTCAAATATCATTATTTTGTTTTTTATTTATAATGATTACTACAATTCTTAGTTTTGATTTCTTTTTCCAGATTTGAAAATAAAATTGCCATATAAAATATAGGGAGTAAAACAAAACTGGTGGTAATATACTAAGTGATAATAAAATATTGGATATTGTTGTTCTGAACTACCAAAAAAAATAAAAAATAATTTAAAATAAAATGATAAAGAAGAAGAAGAAGAAGAAGAGGAAAAATTCGATCTCGTCGTTTCTTTATTTACAAGTGTGTTTATTAATTGAACTTTACACAAGTATATATAAATATATAAAAAAAATTATATATATATAAATAATAAAATAATTAGTTAAAACATATAGTTGGTTCTCAGCAATTTCTATTTGAATATAATAATAATTACAAGCAAAAAATATTAATGATTGTGGATGGAGTTTCCACTTGATATATTTCTGTGTGAGTATGTGTGTGTGCGTGATGTAATATTTCCTTTGAGCGCCTTTTTAATTTTCAACTTGAAGAATTTTAAAAATAAAATAAAATTAAAACATTAAAGAAAACATCTTTGTATATTATAAAACAAAAAAATTGAAACGGTTAAAATATTATAAAGGCCTTAAAAAAATAAAACAAAAGAGGGGAAAAAAATTGTGTAATTTACGAATTCTACATATTTAATTAAATAAATTATGTGTTGTAGAATTTTTTTACTGTCTCAGTGTGTGATTGTTTTCAAAATAAATTAAATAAATAAAAAAATATATATATATATTTAAAAAAGAAAAAAAAATTAATGGCAAATCTCCGTTTTTTATGTCGGGCTGAATTTGAAATTTGGAAATGTTACTGAAAGACAAAAAAATTAAAAGTAAATTAACTAGGATTTCTAGTTCTAATTTCTATTTCTTTTTTTTTTTTTGTGTTCATAATGTAAATTAAAAAATTATTAATCTTTCCCCCTCCACCCCTTTAATGTTAATATATTATAATATAAAAAAAAGATTTCTCCATCACTTTAATAAATTAAACAAAATAAAAAGACTATTTAAGAAAGCGGCCTTATTCAACTTCTACAGATATTTATTTCTTAACATACTATTTTTTCCCTTAAGAGAGGCGGAGAAACAGAAAAAAAACCACATCTCAGTAGCATTTTCCAAGTTTCAGGCAAAGAGAGTGAATGTAAAAAGAGAAATTAAAATGTTTTTATTATTGAGGCAATATGTGTTTTGTCTTTCAAAGTAGGTCTCAGACTGATAATAACACAGATTCGCTCACCTATTTTTACATTGCTAAAAGTTAGTAGTGTTTAAATTCCATTATTATTCAACAAATTTATATAAAATACTTTGGCGAATATTTAATTTGTTTTCTCTTTTTTTTTTTTCTTTTTTTTTTGTAAAAACTGTGTTTGTATGCAAAGCAAAAAAATAAACGATATGAATAATACCTAAATTGTTGGAACAACTTTAGAGAAGCTACTAAATATTATTAAATAATCCACATCAATTTTTTTAATATTCCCGACGCTAATTCTTTTTATCTTTCAATTTAAAACAAATTAATTTTCTTTTTCTTTTTTTTTGTGTATGTATGTGCAAAGAAGTTCCATTATGTTTTTAATTAAATTAAATATTTTTTGTATTTATATTGAGTTTTTTAAATAATAATTTACCAATAACAATAATAATAATAATAAAGTATAACTTTTTATGAGATAATACCGAGCTTCTACCCAATTTTTGTTTTGTTTTTAAATAGAAAGTAGTTTAAGACGACAAGCCTTCTTAATATTCTGGTTTTAAGCAATCTTGAAAGAACAAACAAGTTCTGTATTTATTGAATCTAATGCTAGTGAGTATTAACCGAATACTGAACATCTGTTTGATAGGTAGGTATCTAAGTAGTATTATAGATGGATTATTGTTAGGTGATGCACTTTCCATATTTGTAGGACATTTTTTTACTTCCTATAATTTGTCGGCGGGTAGGTGCTTTGACCCTTTGCGCCATCCAAAGGTTCTCTGGATCAATAGATCTTTTCGGACTAAAAAAACTACCTAGAACCTATGATACATAGATGAAGAATCCTATTTCGGGCCCGGCCACTTAAGATTCACAGTTGCCAAAACAAATCGGACTACAATATTAATAAGGGAAATAGCCCAAGTGTCCATAAACAGCCTGTTCAGATTAAAGTATTGAACCTTAACTCGTAACATCTCGCTGTTGTTCTTCTAAATGAATGAATGCCGTAAATCTTGTATTGCTTGGTCAGACGTGTGTCCAGTGATATTGCATTAGAAGAAAATATCCGGGGTCAAGAATATAGGGTCGAAACTAAAGCAAACCTACCGATATTCTGACCAGGACATCTATGAAATTCGCCAAATATTTCGCATAAATATTTCTTTTTTTCCCCCATCAAGTTATGTTGAACTTCAAAAAAGCATAAAGCTTGATAAAGCAGTAACCGCTCCGTCTTTTGCTAGTTCAGAAATTTTCCATCAATGTGGTGATTGAATTATGTATATTAAAAATCTGTCTTTCATAATATATAATTTCTGAAATTATAACAATTTGGCGTAAATTCAAAAGATATAGACTGGGTTTACGGTGCATTGCACACCATTCACATTGTTACGGATGAATCTGCAAATGATAGTGGTTTTAAAGGCGAAAGAGATGGAATGGGGTTCACTTTAGTAGTGTAGTGCGGTACCTTTGCATGACAGGAGAACATTGATATTACAACAAGTATAACCTCCTTCCTTCCTGACTATATTTCTAATGTTTACTTCTGGTGTTTTGTTTTGTGAAGTTTAATTATTATTTATATCCTGAGGGGATGATTGACGGGAGTTTGATAAGATCCATCCTTTTATTATAATAAAAAGAGATTTGGAGTATAAAATAATCAAAACAAGAAGCAATTAGGAGTGAAATTGCTTTGAATTGGAGAGTAACTATCATTTTGTTATTAATATGGGTAAGTTTATCGAACTCCGAATTTACAAAATTTGTTTAAAAAAAAAGTAATTGAAAATACATCTGGCATAGCTGCCAGAATTTTTTAACAAAGAAATTTTTTTAGTTTTGTTTTCAGGTTAATTTTAGGGTTCATTCTGCACAACGTCAAGTGCTTTCAGGGAGCTATCAGACGCAGTTATAATTATTTCTCCACCATATTGGATTGCAGACCTCATATACGTCTTATATAAGCCATCACTAGGAGATCCTTCCTCCCGCTCCACTTGATTCCAGTCGTTTTATGAGCTTGCTTTTGCTCTGATTGACTTGTTTTGCCACGTGATTTTTCCATGTCACTCTGTTATCGAGTTGGATTTCCATATAGGCCGCCGACTTCGTCCTGGGCAGCTCATTCTTAAGCTTGATGCCAATCTCGGGGTCCTAGTGGAAAGGACTGATATTCAGATTTGGATTGGTTCATTTCAAGATGGTTTTGCTGCGTCCACTGCTAAGCACACACATTGTACTATTCAAGCACTCTTCAACCGCCTTGATGTGGCTGCTGGTAAACCATATCGCAAGGTCATCTGCGTACAGCAATGTTTTAACCCCTGGAATACCTCCACTGGTCAACCAAATTATTAATGAGGATGTTGAACTATGTGCGACTTTAAACGGAGCCTTGCTGTTGATTGAATATGTGGATGGGTCCGCAGTGCTGGATAACATCTGGTATTTTATTTTATCCGTCGTAGCATGCATATTTATTTTGTTCCTAAACGGTTTCGGATTTTCACCCATCGTCATTGCAAATTCACCAAGATCGTGTAGAGAGTTCACTTCAACGAAATGTTTCTGTTACACTCAGACTTGTTGGTTTTAATACTTAATCAACAAGTAAGTGTAACAAAACATTACGTTGAAGTGAACTCTTGACACGAAATTGTGAATTTGCTCTGACAATCGATGAAAATCCGAAACCGGACAGGAACAAAATAAAATGAATATGCATGTTACGACGTACAAAATATCAGAACTTTCTGTTGAGTTTGAACTCCTTGCCTACTCTGTTTGCAGGGAGAAATAACATCACTATACTTCCCTTATAAACCTCTACACCAAGAAAGAGCGGATAGTCTTGTAAAGATTACCATCCATTCCCAAACCTCTCGATTTCTGAAGCAAAGTCTCTCTCTTGACACCCTGCTGTCTGTGAAAGGCGTTTTTTAGTTCCTGTGACAAATATGCCACATGTTCAGTGCTGTTTCCATGCTTAAGTAGATGATCTGGCGGTATGATATCCGCCAAAATTTACATAAGTTATTGGCGATATGCCTTCTTCATGCTTAGGTTTCTCATATATGCTCACCGCATTTGCAGCTTTACATCTTGTGGAGGTGTGCCAGAACTTTTTACAATTATAACCCTCATTGGTGAGGGTATGTAGGGGGCACCTTAAGCTTATCAGCCTCAGGCTTCATCTATAATATGTGGCAGATTCGGACGATCAAAGGTGAGGATAAGATAAGCGGTATCCAAAAAATTACTATTTTAGTTATATCTCACTTCTGAAAATACGGTTACTCACTACTATCCACAAATTAGAGGAACAGTGGTAATAAAAACAATTGTAATAGAAAACGGAAAAGACATTTATCAAAACGCATGACATGCAGAATTCTCTAGCACACTCTGAAGTAGTGATGGGACTGTTTGAGCGGATTCAGTTCACTAGAACGCATCCAGTAGGGAAGAGTTGATTCAAATCCGTTTTTTTAAATAACTACATTTCAGCAAAATTAAGTGAAAATTTTTATTATTTAAAATTAAATTGAAGTAGGTATTGCACGAAAATTAAGTATTACACTGTCTTGTGACCATGTTGAAAGAACCAGAGGCAGGATTCTAACATTGTATTTTATAACCTCAAACCTGAAAAGCTTAAAATTCAGATGGTGGAAGTGAATGCCTAGTAGTTTATCTTACGTTGACAATAATTCCATTATTGTATAATCAATATACAGTAAAATGTCAACAATTCATTTCCATTGCATTAAAGCATAAATTTATTATAATTTAACAAGAAATATCCTGCTTTTTCCAATTCTTTGCATATACCGAGCTAGCTTGCGGTAATTTATATGGAAATCATTGGCCGCTAGGCGAATCGAAATGTGTTCCGCTTTAACCTTACGGCTCTTAAGATATGTTAGGATGAATTCTCCCGCGAGTATTACTTTTTTTTGAAATTCCTAACCATCTTAAGGACTCTACTTCTTGATATAACATTTTAGTATTAGGCTGGTTTCTACGATTAGTGTTGGTCACTGTGACAAGCCCCAATCATGCTGTGATAGCAATGCTATTTATTTGATAAAACCTAGGTAAATAAAGTTGATTGTATAGCAAATCTAGTGGAGCCACAGTTTATTTATTCTGTTATTTCTTATATTTAAAATCATTTTAAATACTATTTAACTTTCTTCTATCATCATTATTTCTTTTTCACAGGTGAATCGTATATTAGCAAATATGGAAACAATATTTTTCGTCAAAGTAAATTCTTATGATTATTTTGGAAATTTCGAAGAATGAAAGCGTAAAGAGGCGATCAAAAGTAATTGCGCATGCAAATTTCTGCCTCCAAATCCAAGAGCAAATGATACAAGAAACTAAAACTGTTTATTAATAAATTTTGGAGTTGAGTCTGTGACTCTGTACAGTGTACATGTCTTGTGTTTAATCTGCTATTTTTATTAAATTTGAAAGTGTTAGAGTAAACTATATGTGGTAAATTTGGTATTATTATAAAGTGTTAAATCTAGAGAATTACTTTCTAGTAACAGTTTTAAGTAGTTTTGCTTCTGGAAGCAGATATTACGTGAGAAAAAGAATAAAATTGAACGTTTTAGTGGATTTTTATTAGTCAGGTATGTTAGCTGCTAGTGGTAGTAGGGGCGCTGATAACATGGCCAGTGGTGGTGATAGTGGGGGTAGCGATCTTGTTAGTAAGCTGTTTAATAAGATTGAATCTGTTCACGATGATTTGCGATCTGTTAAAACAGATCTTCTTAATATTAATTAAAATTAGATACGTACAAATTAGAAAATGAGCGAATCAAAAAAGAGTATAAAGTATTAAAGCAGGAATTTAAGTTGATTAATCAATCTGTACAGGACGGCATTCAATACACCAGATATAATGGTGTAATAATATATAATGTTCCCTTTTCCCCAGAGGAGAATATTATTAAACATTTTGAGAAGATATGTCTTGTAATGGACCTACCATTTATTGAAGATAAAATTTTTGATTGCTACCGACTAAGTCATGAAAATAGTATAAATAAAAATGCTAATTTTCCACCACCTATTGTTTTTAAAATCACGTCAAACCTTTACAAAAGAGAGCTCTTAAAAAGGAAAAAAACTATTTATTTGGACACACTGATGTTAGGCCAATTTTTATTAATGAACTTATGTCCCCATTTAATGCTCGAATTTTCAAGGCAACAAAAACTTATCAAAACCAACAAAAATTAAGTTTGAGTGGTTCAACAATAATTTCGGAAAATGAAGCAATCTTAACAATTAAAAATTTGGCTGAATTGGATGGGCTGTTCAGAGAAGCGACTAATACTATAACAACTGATGATGGTGTTGCGGATTGCGGTGACCTCGACTCTGATGTATCTTCAAAATTTGGAATTTCTACCAAAGGAAGTAAGGAGAGGAAATTTACTGGGCGTCACGGGTCATTAGAGCCTTTTTTAAAACCATGCAGCCGGAAACCTCCTCAGAAATAGAGGATTCTAAGAAAAAAATCTCTAGTATTAATTTAGGTAATATGAATATCTCTGGCTTTCAGGATAATAAAAATTTTAATATTGCTTTTTGGAATTTTAACGGGATTAATTCTTTATTTAAATTAAATTTGAAGAAATTAATATTTTAATAGAGAATGATATTATTTGTTTATGTGAAACTTGGGATTATAATAATAAATTTATCAAACCAGGCTTTCTAAGTAAATATACTTTGTTTACGAGTGATGCGGTTAAAGTTTATTTTCTAGGGAAAAAATTATTTGCTTTTTGTCCGGCCAGACCAATTGTCGCCCCTTAATATCCTACGCCCGCCATGCTTGGAAAGTCAGATATGAATGGTTGTCAGATCTCCCCTGACAATTCAATTTTTTTTTTTTATCTATTTATTTATGTTTATTTTATTTTATTTTTTGTGGGGGAAAAATTTCTGAGGTTTCATAAATTTTTTTTATTTATATGTCAAGCAATATTGTTCTTTTTTTTATAAATTTATGATGTTCTTTTCATTTTTTATAAATTTTCATTTTCTTTCTTTTTGTATTATAATCTGTAATAGTTGCAGTTATTTTTATACCCCCCTTAAGTATCGTATTATTTGCTCTTCTTTTTTTATTGTAATTTTTCTTTTTGTGTCCAATTGTTTTATTTATTTTTCTTTTTTCTATTTCTTTATAAAATTCATGTTTTAAAATTTTGTCAAAAGCGGTAAACTCTGGCAGACGGCGTTACGCCATGCCTTTATGCTTTGTATTTTTTTGATATATATTTTTGTAAATACTTTAATAAAGCATTATTATTATTATTATTATTATTATTATTATTATTATTATTATTATTATTATTATTATTATTACATAATGAGCAAATCGACTCTGGAGAGAACTTATAATAATAGATATAAGAGAGAACTTATAATAATAAGCTGTCCCAGTATAAAAAAGCCTATTAACCTTCTTTCCCATTAACCGCAACTGACAGAATATTCTTAGTTTATTTATATGTTATTAAATATTAAATACTCTTCTCCCAATCCTAGGGTACTTATATTTCTAAAACACATATTGTAATTAGAAGTCTCTGCCTTAGAGATATCTTTACATAATAGATTATTTCTACACGCTTCAATTAGGGAAGAGTAATTATCACAGAGCAGTTTCAAGTCTTGCGCCAACCAGATATCCTGTGCCCCAATCTCGAATGAATAAGAACTAAACTCAGTAACCCAATTAAAGGGCATCTTTTTGCTACCGCTTAGCTGCAAAAGTCTATCATAGCACATTCTGGGGAGGCGGTCATTACTCATAGCAAGTAGTTTCCTCCACCAGCCCAGCAGCAGTTTGAACACATTAAATTTTAGATGAATCCTACCAGATTCCAGGCGGACATAGAAATCAGGAGTGGAAGCTTAATAAAGCGGACCTGCGCCCTTTCAACTATTTCAGCATATGGAGGGGGCCAAATTTCTGCACTATATAAAAGCACATTGACCACAAGTCTATCAAACAATTGGAGGCTTGATTGCCAGCTATCACTTTTTACTGACTTGAGAATATCTAACACTCCTGGAATAGCCAAAGAACTTTAGTTAAAAATCTGAAGCAGACTTAGCAAATTTAGCTGAAGTGTAAAGCGGCACACCTAAATATGTAAAATTTCTTTGTACTTCAATCTCTAAGTTATTGAGAAATAATTTCTTTAAATTTTTTAATCTACCTCCTCTTTTAAAACGGTCTATAACAGTTTTCTTATGGTTAACGTTTAAGTGGTTCTCTTTACAATAATCTTCAAGAATCTTAAGTTTCCTCTGTACATCGTGCCACGAGAAGCCAATAATTGCCAAATCGTCGGCATACAGTAATAATAACAGGTCGCGGAGATTGTTAAGATAAACTCCCTGTGCTCCTCTACTAGTAAAATACTCCACAATACTACAAAGGTACAGACTGAATAATAGAGGGCTCAGAATTTCACCCTGGAGAACTTCAGACGTGACATCTATCATCTCAGATTGATCTGTGTTATTATCAACATACATCCTTGCAGAATTATACAATTTTTTAATAATCCTGACAACCTTAGGGACTCATGTCCAATCTAAATAATTTAGCCCACATTAGATCATGCGAAACACTATCAAAGGCACGGCGGAAATCTACGAATATCACATAAAGCTTTTGTCTAAGATGGATATTTATCGCAGACGATGTCACAAACACAGCATCCCCTTCCCTTCTGGAACCCCATCTGCTCCTCGGGTATGATTTTATTCTCCTCAGACCAATTGCTCACTCTGTTATATAAAACTTGTGTAAAAATTTTAGTTAATGAGCTCACTAAAGCTATTCCGCGATAATTAAAAGGGTCTCTGGGATTTCCTTTTTTATAAACCATTTTCATTCTCAACATACTCCACGAGGCAGGTATTTCTTCAGCGGACCAAACCTTATTTAAAAAATTAAGTAAATAATTAATCAAATTATCCGGGAGAAATTTGAAGGCCTCATTTGGAACACTGTCTGGACCAGGGGCTTTATTAACTTTAATAGTGGCTAAAACTCGTACAAGTTCATCTCTAGAGAATTCCGAATCCATTTGAGGGTCAAACGTACCAAAATAATTATCATCACTTAAAGTTCTAGGGGAGTAAATAGAATTATAGAAATCCGACCAATCGGGAATAGAAATCTCATTCATATACGTTTTTTCCCTCTGAATTTTTGTATCGTTTGCCAAAATTCTTTAGGACTACGCGTATCTCTAAAGGAAGTTGGATTTTTAAAACATAATTAGATTTAGCCGTCCGGATTAAATTTCTATAACATTTTTTAGCCTTCAAAATAACGAAAGTGATTCACGGCTAAAGTTATTCTTTTTACATAACTTAAGAAGATTTTTAACTTCCCTTTTCACATCATAACACTCTTCAGAAAACCACTGATTCTTATATGTGTTAGAAACACTTTTAGTAGAGACAGAACATAAAATATCTGCGGCTACCAGGGACTGGAACAAAATAGTAATAAAATTATTGGATAGAGTATTAACTTCTTTACTGAACAGAACAGTATCCCATTGCACAATAGATAGCGCCTTTCGATAATCGTACCACGTAGAAGAATCGTCTCTCTTTAAAATAAACTTAGATTGAGGTCGTTTCACTTGATTAGCAATAGAAGATATGTCAAATGATAGATTGAGCTGGCATAGAGAATGATCAAAGAAAAACATATTTATAACTTTAAAATCAACTACTAACGATAAGGTTAATGGATTAATCCAAACTAGGTCAATTACGCTGCCTCCTTTTGGTACTATATATGTAAATTTAACTGGGGAATCGCTATAAGATCGTCCGTTTAACACCAACAAACCTAGTCTTCCATAATTTGCACTAATCGACTACCCCTTTTATCCGAAGAGGAAGATCCAATGATCTTCTTTTAGAATCAAGAAAAGAATTTTCATAAATTTCCTCATCCAAATTATTTAGATTTGATATTCTAGAATTAAAATCACCCCCGAGTATAATGTTGTGACATCCATAACATGAAATAATATCATCCAATACAGTTTCAAATAAATCTAAGATAAGAATATCATCAATATCAGGTTTAAAGTAAATTATTCCAATAATAAATTGGCGGCAATCTATTTTAAGTGAAATAAATAGCCAGTAAGCCGTTTATTGATAATATTTACAGAACTTTCATATTTTGATTTAATAAGCAGCATTAAACCGCATTTAATTGCGTGAATCCACGCAAGAGCAACGGTGGAGTCACAAAAGGCGACTATAGAGGCTTCGAGTTAGGAAGCATGCGCGATTTAACGGCATTGAGAAGCTTAGTGAGATGGTGGGCTCCGGAAAGTTCCAGTTGGGGAAGCGAAAGCGACTTGTTGGGGGCGACCTTTGACTTAGCGGTCAAGAGGTTAACATGGGGCTGGCCATTAGGAGTGGCAGTATGTAAGTATATCACGGCGGAGTACCCAGACTCAGAGGCGTCACAAAATCCAACAAGGTGATGGACGGATAGGGGGAGAACGTCGGGCAGACGGCGAGGTATTTAGATGCGTCCCAGGTCCGGGATATGGTTTTGAAAGCCGTGCCACGGGTCGACAAGTTCTTGAGGCAGTGGCTGGTTCCAATCCAGCTGTAGCCGACACAGATGACGAAAGAATAGTTTAGCCTTGAAGGTGACCAGAGGCAACCATCCAACGGATCGAATATACGAGCCATTTGGCTAAGGACGGTGTGTTTAGTGTACGCCACCTCGGACATGTGCACAGCATAAAAGAAATTATCGGAAGCAGGGTTCCAGCCCAAGCCGAGAAGTTTCAGAATGGGATCGCGGTCAAGGGACAATAAGTCATCAGAAGTAGAGGGACGGCAGTGATCTGCGGGGAGATCCTGTAGAAGTGCTGGGCAATTACAAGCCACTTGCGGAGTTCAAACCCGCCCGCCATGAGAAGCTGTTGGAGCTGCGTGCGCAGGACTTGGGCTTCTGCAACAGATGCAGCGCCAGTAAGGAGATCGTCGACGTATACTTCATGGAGAAGGTGATTTTTGCCTGGGGAAACTTATCACCTTCATCAAGGGCGAGTTGTCGAATGGCGCGAAGTGCCAGATAGTATGCCGATGAAACGCCAAAAGTCACTGATAAAGTCTGAAAGACTGAAGTGGTTCCTGTTCGGAGAAGCGTCAGACGATGCGTTGGTAATCCCGAACCTCAGGCAAGATGAGGATTTGACGATACATCTGCCTGATATCGGCGGTGAAGACGATGCGGTGCAGGCGAAAGCGAAGCAGGAGCGTGGCGATGTCGGCCTGAAGCTTGGGGCCGGTGAGAAGCAGATCATTTAGAGAGCGCATTGGAAGACGCGCAAGACCCGCAGTTTGGTAGAGGGATTATGCGGACGATGAACCGCATGATTAGGGATGTAGTACGGAGTATAGGAGGGGGAGGCGTCATCGGGACGCATTGGTTCCATATGACCGCGGTCCAAGTAATCGCGCATGAAGTCGATATAGGCTTCGCGCAATGGGGAGTTTTGAAGGAGGCGTTTTTCCATCCTGAGAAATTGACGCGACGCAATGTTTAGGGATTCTCCAAGTTCACGTGAGGTAAAGGGGAAAGAAAACACATAACGTCCAGTGTCAGTCCGCTGCTTGGTCTCGTGGTCTGCAGGTACGTTCATCCACAGTGAGCGGTAAGTTTTCCGGGACCTTGTCAATCTCCCAGAAGCGGCGTACGATTTGAGTGAGTTCTTTCTCCTTCTCCTCGTGGAGGGGAAGCGGCGAAAGTATATGCAGAGAAGCGTTACACAGGTGGGAGGATGTCGTTCCCGAACAAAACATCCACAGGAAGCGGTTGCTTAAATGTCATGTCAGCAAGATTAAGCTGACAATGATGAGGCCAATCCCCTTTGAATGGCAAGCGGCGTGGGGAGTATGATGCTATCAAGCACCATGGCGTGAACAAGCAGATGTGGAGGATCTCCTGAATGCATGAGTTTGAAAGTAGCGCAATACTGGGAGGGCATAGGGGTGGTGGAGCCCAAGGTGAGAAGCTGAATGTTTGTGGGTTGTAACGGCAGACGTAGACGCTGGGAACACGTCCGGGTAATAATAGTTTGATGGCTCCCGGAATCAAGAAGGGCAGGGGTGACGAAGTGATGACGCGTATGAAAGAAATGAACTACCGCAGTAGGCATCAGGATGGATGCGTTAAAGATTTGGTATTATTGGCGCAGCACTGACAGAAGAAGGTGTCAATCCGTGTCAAGCGGGGGGACTCGAATGGGGGTGCGCCCGCGAAAAGTGGGTTAAGAAGCGTCGTCCCTCCGCGGAGGTGGAGTGGGGGAGTAACAAGGAGAAGGGTAGTTAGCCCAGTTGATACTCTGGGAGGGTGACTCACACCGAGGTTTTACCACGGTGGGAGAAGATGCAGGAAACGGTGAAGAAGGTTGAGAGGCAATACGGGTTGGTGCTTGTTCTTCTGGCGGTAATAGGGGGAAAGCGGCTCCTTGAGGAGAAACAGGTCGTGGGGATAGATGCACCAATGTGTGGTGACGTTCTTCACAGAAGTGGCAATGCTGCGTGGATCGGCAGGCTCGGAGGCCGTGTTTTGCCGAAAGGCAATGGCGCCATAGTTGGGTCAGGGTGACGTATTTACGCCGTTCCTTGACGGATAAGGCCTTGAATCCTAAACATGGGTATTGAATGTGCCCCGTAACAATATTCACAAGTGTAGGGACCTTTAGGTTGTGATGCGTGGGAGGCAGTGAACACTGTACGAGAGGAAGAGGGCGTTGGCGCAATGGGCGCGTGCGTGGGTGAGCGAGGAGGTGGTGTGCGAGAGGGCGTGGATGGGGGAGGTGTCGCTCGTGACGCTTGAGGGCGCGGCGCGGTGTATGGGAGGAGTGAGTTTGAGGGCATGTAAAGAGTTAAGCACGAACGTCTTAAGATGGGCGAAGGTGGGGAATTCCACTCCGGTGTGCGCTAACTCGAACTGTTTTTGAGTTTCATTGTCTAATTGACGCACGAGCAGTGAAAAGGCCATAAATGAGGCTAAGTTTGGCGCTCGGACATCAAGAAGTGCTTCGGCACTAGTAATGGATTTAGACAGCATTTGTTCAAAGAGGCCACAGATGGGGATGACGGAGGCGGTGACGCGGGGACCAGCTGTTCCAGAAGTAATTCAGCCAGTTGCCTCTTATTGTCGTACGCTAAGCATAATGCATCCCTAGCGTTCTGGAATTGCCCCTGGCTAACGGGGATATGAGAGATAGTGGCCTTAGCGCTACCTCCGAGAGCGCTATGCAGGTAATGGAGGCGTTCCACGTCGGACAAGTCTGGTTGGTTAATCACCAGAGCGGTGAAGGTATTTTTAAAATACACTCAGTGTTGCAATTCCCCTCGAAATGTGGGATGGGATTGTTGGGAGACAGGACGCAGGAATGCGCGTTGAAACGGTGGGAGGTGGTGAAGGAAGCTCAGCTTCGGCGTATGTGCAGACAATATGTTGGTGCAGAGCTCGTACTTGTTGGGTTTCGTCCAACACGTACTGTTCGGAAAGGCCCTCAGGGAGCGGGTCAGTCTCGAGGAAGACCTCATGCGGCTTAAAAACGCCAGGAAGTCAGGGTCAACAATCTTGTGTAAAGACGCTATTATTTGAGGGAACGCAGTTCCTTCTTTTCTTTTCAGAAGGAAAGTATCTAAGTGGTGATGCAGGGCAGCGGTGGCGCTTTTGCAAAGACGATCGAACATCGTTCGGGTGCAGGACGGGTACACCTTTTCTTTCTTGGGTGCCATTGTTTGATGCAAAAGTGAAATTTAAGTAGCAACACAATCTGCAATTTTAATGCAGTAAAACGATTAAATTAAAAGTAATTTTAAATTAACAAAGGAAGCAGAACAACATGTAATATATATATATATAAGGTGCAAACTAGATAAGGAATATTTAAAATGTGATAAATAAGTATATAGAAAAATATAAAAATTAAGTGGATTATTTAAAATATAATATGAATATAAGTAGACTGTATGTAGAGGCGCTGAAGGCGATATCCGGCCCGGAGGACCAAAATGTACACGCGTAGGCGTAAACTCGGAAACGTTAGAGGAGCTTAATGAAGCATGCAATTATGAAAATTACCAAGGCAATAAGTTTCAATTTGCTTACCTTGAAGATGGGGTTATGATGAATGAGAAGCGTATGTTGAGCCGGAGAAGCTGAGAAAGACGCTAGTAAGCGTAAAAAGAGTATAAAGGAGGCTGTGTATATGTGTAAATATGTTCGTGTATGGGTTTGTATAAAAGGAAGTTGCGGGAAAGGTAATTGGTGAATGAAGCGGTACGGAAGCGTGCGTTCGTTGATACGAATAAGACCTCTCGGAAGCTGGTTGGAGGCAGGGATGAAAGACCTGTGTTGTAAACGCAATACACCCATGGAGGCGGTGAAATTTAATGATGAAGCAGTAAATGATGACGCATAGAACAAATACACATATAAGCACGTGAAGCGAGCCAGGGGACAAGTGAAGAAAAGGGATAAATTACCAGAAAAAAGGGGGTGGCTGTGGATGGGAAACCACATCCGGAGACGCGAGAGATGGCGCGAACGCGCCAGAGAATTAAAAAGGGGAGAAACAGGATGACTGGCCGGACGACGCGGGCGCGCGCGGAAGTTACCAATACAGTTACAATCTGGTAGACGACGCAACAATCGTTTTGTTGCAACTCAATTTGTGAATAGATACTGTGGTTTAATGACATTGAGACTTTTTATATATTTGGAATTAATTTTTTCTTTTACGGTTCGATGTAGCACAGCACTTCTGGAGTGTATAAACTGAATTTGCTCTGTGCAAGTTTGTGTTATCACACGGTTTTTGAAAAAACATCCTGATGAAGGGCGAACGTCCGAAACCGGTCGATGACCACTATAATATGATAAATGACTCTGACTGGCTGGACTTTACACTTGAAATTATAGAGTGTGGTAGAGTGGTAAAGGGTAATGACACGTAGTGATTGGCTGTATGAACTCAATAGTATGAACTGTTCTCCTATCTGTCTCCCGTCGCTATATTTATGTGGTTTCTCCCACTCCAGTCTGAGAGAGTGGTCCTGTCATTTTGTCTCTCCCTGTCTGCTACGAACATCTTCCCGGGAACTGAATATTCAAATATTTGGGAGCAGTCGTGATACACAAAAATGAAATTGAAGCCGAAATAAAATCTAGGATTGCGGCAGGCAACATATGTTTATTTGCACTGTCTAAAGAGCTCCGCTTTAAGATGTTCTCACGGGATGCCAAAATAGTGCTGTATAAGACAATAATAAAGGCTGTAGTCACATAAGCGAGTGAGACCTGGGTCTTGGACCAAGACTTCTGAGAATGTATTAGGGGTTCGGGAGCGCAAGGTACTGAGAAAGCTGTTGGGCGCCAAGATGGGGGATAGACAGTGGCGCCCTAGAACGAATGTAGAATTGTACCAGCTCTATAAAATGAGAATATAGTGGCCAGTGAAAAACAGGCTCGTAATTGAAATGGTTGGGGCACGTTGAGAGGATGGAGGAAGAGCGGCTTATATGGGAATCCAGGAGGAAAAAGAAAGAAAGGTAGGCCTCGTAAGAGGAGGATCGACGATGTCCAGGAAGATCTCACGGAAATGGGTGTAAGAAGATGGAGAAGAGTGGCAACGGACAGAATCGAGTGGAAGAAAGTTGTTGATGAGGCCCTGGTCCATTTTGGACTGCAGTCAGAGCCCGCTCTAGGGGCGGGCAACCCGGACATTTGTCCGGGGCGCCACTTTGGCTGTAAGTGTGGGAAAAATATTTTTGTGTTAAATACTCAAATTTCACTAATCGATTTTTCCGTTCGCTAAAAATTTATATAGCTTATGCATTAAAGCTAAAAATATTTACTTTATTATTGAAAAATTATCGCAGAATTTGTAAAGGACGATGCTTGAACTTGTTTGAACAAGCATATACTTCTCTGAACAAAATAGCATTAGCATGCACTGTTCAGCTTGTGTTTGAACATGCATAGACTTGCTTAATAAAATATAAACACTGCTGGTAAAAAGTTGGGACCACCTACAACAAAAATGTATTATATTTATTTTTGTTAATTTAATGTTTCGTTATGAATGAAATAAAATATCAGTAATTCAAAAATGTGATATTTAATCTATATACAATAATACGATAACAAATTCATTACAAAGTGTAAATCTTTCCCAAAAATAAATTTCGACTAAACAGCTTTTTCATCAAAGTGACCACCTCTCCGCTTAATTACCTCTCGTATAACTCTAGGCATTCTCTCAATCAATGTATTGATTGTTTCGAATTCAATATTACTCCACACACTGTACAGTATCTGCCACAGAGCATTTAGGGAATTAGGGCACTTGAGACGTACTTTCCCTTCTAGCTCATTCCACAAAAGTTCAATTGGGTTCAAGTCCAGGAATTGCGACGGCCAGAACATATTGACACATATTTTCATCTTCTTTTTCCTTAAGGTATTGTCTACATAATTTGGAAGTATGTTTAGGGTCACTGTCCTGTTGCATAATGATTTTTTCCCCAATCAATCGCTGACCGCAGGGTAAAACGTGATTTTCTAAAATGCTTTAATAATTTTCTTTTTTCATTATCCCGAGACGGGATCACGGATTAATACGGACGAGATCACCTATTCCATTGCCTGAAAAACATCCCCAAACCATGACCGAGCCCTCTCTGTGCATAACGGTGGGTATTATGCATTGTGGATGCACTTTTTCTGAGCTGAAAGGTACCTCCAACCTTTCACTGTGAAGTCTTTGTATTTCAAGCCCACTCTGAACGTTTCTTCTTGTTTGCACCCTTTAATAATGTTTCAGCGTTGCAACTCTTCGTATTAAGTTCGCTTGACGAAGTCGCCTTTGAACAGTTGAGATAGGAATTGGCCTCGAACTTGTTTTAATAACTTCCCCTCTGATTTTTGGAGCTGTGAGTCGTCTGTTTCTTTTACTTCATAAAATAATGAACCTATCCTCAGCTGTGATTGTTGATTTTGGTCTCTGGGAGCGGTGTAAATCTTCATGATCACCATATTTTTTATAACCGTTTGATAGCCCGGTGAACTCCATTTTTTGGAATTTTAAGTTCAGCCGTTATTTTTCGTTCTGATTTCCCTATTTTATGTAAATTTTATATGGCACATCTGGTAGCAACGCTAAGTTCTTTAACTTTGCCCATTTTATATTAATTCAAAAGAGGAAAAATCAGCGTTGGAATAAGATGTACTCGTAAACCGTGAAGATATACTCGTAAACGCAAAAAGATATACTCGTAAACCGTGAAGCTCAAGGAGTGAACTAATCCCATAAATAAAATAGAATAAAAAGTAAGTAAATAATGATTTGTTGATAAACAATGCAAAGTCCTAATCTATAAACAGAATCAATAATTTGAAAGAAATTATTCTCTGTGAATTACTAACAAATCCAAGAGGTAAATGGTTTCTCAAAGGGAAAAGTGTATATTATATTAGATTGGATGGGGGAGGGACACGCCTCATTCCACTGCTACCTTCATTGAGAGTTCTATTGTGTATCTCCTAGGTAAGACATCCCTCACCTTCGCCCTCTTAAACAGGCCTAGCATAGCTGAAAGTGGCTCCGTCATGAAGCTCGTGGCTTCGGGATTGCTAGTCCCCAGTTGAAGAAACCTTGTCCCTTGCCCTTGTGAATTCGTATCACTTTTATTTGCCACATTTTTCTCAAGGAACAATAGCAATATGCTTTTCTCTAAAGTATCACTAAAATAACTGATGACTGATGAAATTCCGAAAATAAAACTTTTGAGACAAACAAATAATGCGAAAAATAAAATTCAAATAAAGGTTGAACAAGAAAAAAATTATGTTCCTAATCAAAATGATAGTCTGTTGACAAAGTCTGCATTTTCCCTCATAGTCTAAGATTTGACA
This sequence comes from Triatoma infestans, assembly GCA_011037195.1. Lineage (NCBI taxonomy): Eukaryota > Metazoa > Arthropoda > Insecta > Hemiptera > Reduviidae > Triatoma > Triatoma infestans. Next base: position 34,847 of record JAAEAF010001247.1, on the reverse strand, counting down.
TCCCTAAATTTGTGTAGTCTACTGCCGGAATGTAGGAAAAAGAAATCTGGTATAAAACAATCACCCGTCATCCCTTTATTGTATAATTCATTTGCAAATAAACGGTTAGTGGACATGTATTACAGATAAATAAAGGAGGTGAGGATTATAAGAATGCATTGTATGATAGCAAGCTCTTTATCAGTCCAGTAGCAATGCTTGTCACAGCAATTTGCAGGACAATTTAAGTCTCGGGATAGAACACCCTTCACAATTATTTGGAAGATATTTTAAATCGGTATTAAATATAATAAATACATGTAACCTGATAAGAGAGAAAATAACTTAATTAATTTTAGGGTCACAATTAGTCCCCTTTAACAAATAATTGAATAATTAATAAAAGACATAAAAAAAGATAGAGCTAAGGAACAAATATAATTATTTTTTTCCAACTGCTTTAGGAATGTAAATTGTTGTAGATGAAATTTATACTAAAAAATTGGGACTGTATTCTTAAAAAAAAATTCAAATTTCACATTTTAGTTGAAATAAAAGAAATTGTTAAAAACAAAAAAGTTAACTTTCTGAATTCACCGCCAGGTATCAGCACTGACTTAACCTAGAATTTGTAGTAGTTCAAATAATTGCCGCTAGAAAGCATAAGCTTCTAGATATATAGAATTGTAGTTCCAAAATTTGCCACCCGATCACAGCGCCATCCTGTGATGTAAAAATCTTTGTAATACTTTAATATGCGTCAGATGAAGGGACGGGTAGTGATTAGCATAATGGACTCCCTAGTGACAATGGAAGTAGCGACACCTAGTGACAAAGTATATAACCATAAATAAAATTGATTTCTCAGTAGGTGTTGTTACCTGGTGGCCATATTTATAACTACAAATATACTAATTTTAATTAGTTACTTTATTAGTTAGAAAAAAAAAAATAATCTGGTGTGGAACACTCATACAAGTTTCTCTTACTCCAGTTTTCAAAATTGTAATCGACAAACTTTATAGTTAGTATACCAAATTTATAAAATTCGTCGGTGTTTTTATGGAGAAAATCACAAAAACTGAAAAAATTAATTAGATGTACATTATAATTGAAAAAAAAGAAGCGTACACTTCATTTTTAAACTAGAAATAAATGAACATAGTAATTATATCAATATATATTAATCAAATAAAAATATTTATTTATTTTTTTTCCACGTTATATTTCTTTCGCAAGCTATAAAGATAATTCTTGGCATATTATTTGCCAAAATATTTTTACGGATTAATGCTTGATATAATATTTTTCTCTCCTTTCTTTTTCATGAGAGGGTTCAGATTTTTTACATTTGTTTTTCATCTAGAAGCTATGAGGGCTACGAATATTAATATTATCGTGTGTAATAACTTTGAAACTTAGATACAATGTTAAAATGAGAAATTTTTAGACTATAGAAGGGGCAGATTCATATAGCAATGCATCCTATATAATCATTATTTTTATAAGCATTTATATGTACCAACATACAGTTCAAGAACTTTTATCTAAATCTTGTCAATAAAATTTATGGGCTAATTTCATTTGTTGTTATTTGATTGAATACTGTATTGGATATATTTTTAAAAGCAGCTTCAAAATCCCTTGAAATGGCTGGTCCAATTGCTTGAAATATTTCTTGAGAATTTCATTCAATATTTATTTATTTATTGCCTAAAGAAACTATACATTTCTATAGCAAGAGATTGACCTCTGCTGAAAGCTGAACGAAAAAAACAAAAGTTACAAGAAGAAACATTACAAACATTACAGCTTAATCTTCAAAGTAATAAAATAATATGAAATACTTGAATAATAAAGTAGATAGTAACAATGTTTTAAATAGATTTTATTCATTTACACAAATTACATTAAGGAAAGAGTTTGAGGTAACTCCTCGTAGGTATTAAATAATACCTTTCCTCCAAAGCCTCAGAGATAAAATAAAATAAGTGGTTTAACTTTTCTGTATTTTCTATATCTAATAAGTTAGCAAAAACATAAGAACTGTGTGAAGGTAAATACCTATTTAACAACTACCTTCTCAAAATTTATAATAAGGGCATTCCAAAATAAAGTGCATAATATTATCATTTTTTTCCCACCGCACAAGTAAAGCAACTCGTTTAGGATCAAATAAATGGGCGTTTCCATTATAAAAAATCCTGGGGTGACCATCACTAGCTACTCTAATTTGAGCTGTCAATCTGGTTTTAATGATAGCACCTAATATTTACATATGAGCTACCATTAGCCAAGGGACAATTAATCTATAGAAGATGCCACCCAGTTAAAAGGAATGTAAGAACCATTCAAAAGCTTCACAAGTCTTCTATAGCATATCTTCAGGGTTGAGCTGCTTTACAACGATAAAATCTTCAGCCAGAATCTTATAGACTTATTAAGAATCTTGGTTTTCACTTGCCGTCATTCAAGTTCCAGCGAACGAAACTATTGGGGACTTGTCGTGTCAGATTTAAGAACAACTTTAAGATATCAATAGGACACGATTGACTGTAGTAAAGTAGTTCTAGGCCAAATTTTTTAACTGATCCCAAACTTCTGATCGGTAGTGTATACATTCTTAAGGGGCGGTAATTTGTCTTTTTGTCCGGGGCGACGTAACCGCTAGAGTTTGCTGCTACCAAATGGCCAATGGTAATTAACTTCAGAAGATAATTTAGAAATAATAGTGGATAGAATTAAAAGCCAATATTCTATAAAAGAACAATCTCATGCATGTAGATCAATTGTTATCCGTAGTACTTGAACATCGCTGACGGGCAAAGGTAGAGAAAGGGATTTATTAACTTTCACAAGTATTCTGAAAGTTGAATACGTGGTTGGTCCCTTAGTGCTGGCAAACATGTGCGATTTTTATCCATGGCTTTGAAATGATGTCTCGTTCTGTTAGTTCTGACCGGATACGGATTCTCATCCATCGTCAGGGTAAAGCTGGCTATCAAGTTCGTGTAGAGAGTTGACTTGAGAGTCGAAGTCTCCACATGAACTTGATAGCTCCATGATTACTAAGTGAAATTATCACTCAAGAAAAAGTCAATTTGAAGGGAGAGAGATTTAGAACAGCTAATTTCCCATTTGATGACACTGAGAGGAAGAAATATAATAAATTCAAACCACTGGAAGGGGTAAGAATGTTGAAGCGACCTTGATATGAATATTGCTGCAGGCTGTTGGGATTAGTCTAAACACCCTCAAGAGGAGATTTTAGGAATATAGTTTCAAAAAATTAAACGACCGTAAATGTAGGTAAGTCGCCTGAATTAAACATTATAAGTTATTATAACTAGATATAATACAAACAAACTAATACTTATTCTAATTATATTTGTGCGAAGCGGAAAAAATTACATACATTTTTTTATAAAACTGATTCTAAAAACATCATTGCTTTTTTTTTTGTCAACACTTTCTATACTTACTATACTCCACTCTAGTACTCCTAAGTGGTTGTGATTAGTTCTTCAGAGCTCGAAAGCATCAGAGATATTTTCCATGATAGCCTGCTTCTTTTTGTGGTCGATGACCACAAAAAAAAAGCACTCCTAAGTTTTATGACTGGTTGGGCTCAATCTATTTTTCCTTTTATGGTCGACTGTGTGCCCAGATTGGGCCGGATTATTGAATTTCAGATTCGATGCCTTCCAATTATACTCAACATTTCTAAAAACCTAATAACTGTTATTTAGGTATGGCAGATAAGCTAAGCCCATATTTTCTTTATTGGGGAAAAATTAGTGCCTTTAAAACAGTTGAGGGAACATGTTATTTACTGATATTATTTAAGGATTATTACATTATATCATAAGTTAGACAAATAGTGTTCTTATTTTTTTGTTGTTTACCTATTGCACTATATTTCCTAATTATTAGTTCTTAGTTTTTGGGTTAATGGAATCACAGAATAAACAATTGTTACCAAACAGAAATAAAACCTATAATGGATGATACAGATTTTAGAAATGTGACTTATAAATGACGTTTTCATTGATAAAACAACTGATTACTACATAATTAATAATAATAAAAGTAAATATATTTCTCTGGTAAAAAAAATTGACCCATTAAGATTACAACTGACATGGACTGCTGTCCGTCTGTCAAACTTTTTTTTTCTCTTACGCCATGACTTCGACTAATAAAATTTGTGCGGCCCAGTATAAAAATTTAGGCTGCGCTGGCAATTGATGTTGTTCATTGAGTTGGTTATTCAGGGGGCATGTAAGAACAATCGGACGCGAACAACTTCACCTACCCCATCTGTCAAACTGACGGTCATGTCACTTTAAATCCAATTAAATTAAGTCCATGCAAAAAAAAAAAACACTACTGCAAAATTCTGCATTAAGTGTCATCCGAAATAGCTGTTGAATAAACCACATTAAAGGTTAAATATTTTTTTAACAAAGCAAGGCTCTTTTATTTCACTAAGTATACGGGCATTTAAAATTTGTAGTAACCTAAATTATATAAGAGGCATATACTCTTGAGTTTCTGGCCTCCAGGGTTTGTCAATCTGAACTCGCTTTCCATACTAAACAAATAAAGGAAAGGTTGTAGTCATTATTTATATAGAAAGATAGTATTGTATTAAAATTTACTTCTCTGAATTTTAGATAATAAAAATATTTTTGGTTTTCTCAATGCCTTGTCTCCAAATTTGCATTTCTGGATAGTATATTATAAAGAACACATTATTTATTCAATAGATTACTACAAGATAAGTGACTGGAATTCTTCATTCCCAGAATTTAGTTTAAGTTTCTTCTATATTCAGTTTTTTTGTCTATTAATTTGCATGTTTATAAGGGTAGCAATCCAAAATTCCAAACTAAAAACAATAATAAACAAAATTTCATTTCATATCCAAAACTCTCGAAATTCACCTATTAATAATAAGAACAATAATCATACCATCAACCAACGAACAGTCTTTTTAAAATAAAATAAATATAAATCCAGCCAAACGCCTTGTCTGGCGGTGACCGGTGCGATGCGGACCACGCAAACAGTGCAATGGAGACTGTATTGGGAATTCCACCGCTCTTTGTAGAGGTGAACACTGTGGCAATGAAAGCCCATTATAGAATTAAACAGGCAAGTTTTTGGCAGGGTAAGCGATATGGTCATTCTACCATTCATCGCGAGATGCTTTTGAAGGTTCTGTTACAGGATTTCCTTCTGGCAGAATGTTCAAGACTTTTGTTTTCGAGCATTCTTACAGTGTCAGGTTATCTCTAGGGAAGATTGGGTCCGTCTGGTATGATACCTGATAATTACTTCCGGTGTTACACGGACGGTTCCAGAATGGATGGTAGGTCTGGAGCTGCGGTCTTTTTTGAGACCGGAGACTGGGGTTTATGCTATTCTTTGTTGTATCTTGGATGAGAGGGTACGTAACACTAACTTAAAAGGTGTTTGTATCTGCTCGGACAGCCAAGCTGCGCTGAAGGCGCTGAGTTCATGTGTCTTCAATTCCAGGTTGGTGGTTGGTGTCTTCCAGCTTTGTAGAATGTTCTAAAAGACTGGAAGAGATTTCTTCTCTGAAGGATGTGCTTCTAGTCTGGGTACCAGGCCCAATGGAATTTTTGGGAATGAGGAGGCTTGCCAAATTAGGCGCCTCTCTCCCTTTCATTGGTCCCGAGCCTGCTGTTGGCGTGTCTTCTGGCTTCCGGATATGGACTGCTTCACAGCATTCATCCTCATGAATGAGCTGTTATTTTTCGGCAGTCCAAAATGCTCATCGGGGGTTCGGACAAGGCCATTAGTAAGACGTTGCTGTGTTTTTCACGGAGCTCTCTTAGGCATCTGGTTGGATCCCTTACTGGACATTAAGGTTTAAGGAGACATCTCTACACAATGGGGCTCATGCCGGAATCCATTTTGTAGAGTCTGTGAGCAGAGGAGGAAACACCCATCTGTCTTATGTTTGATTGCCTAGGTTGTGAGGAAATTAAGTTCAGGACCTTTGGTCGGAATAGGATGTCTGTAGAAGAGCCTAGGCTATTTCCCCCATCCGATTTATTCGGACAGTGGTGAATCTTAGATGGATATTAGATCCTGGGTATTTTTTCTAGACCCGGATTGTTGTTGTTTTTCTTGGGGTATTTATGGGCCCAATGGGGCTTTAGATAGCGTAGGGTTTGGTCCCTCCCCACAGGGAAATAATAATAATAGCCAAACACGCAATACAACACCAGCAGCTATTCATTTCAAAGACGAAATATAAAACAAACAAAATACAATCTATATTTCTTACTTTTACTGGGATAATGAATTAATATTATAAAAAAACATAACCTTTTAAAGAGCTTACAAATTTCAGGCGGGCTTTACTTCCAACTCCGGAGACAAATAGAAAACATACTATACTAAATATTACTCTTAATTACTACATCAAATAAAATTCAAGACTAAGGGTGGGAATCGAACTGAGTACCACAGTGAATCTCACGTTGGCTGCCCACCCTTCTAACCACACAGCTAACGTGCCGCTAAATGAAGATTATTAACAATTGTTACCAAACAGAAATAAAAAATACCAAATTGATGTAAATTTTGAGGCATGTATGATTTTTTTCAAACAGCGAACTGAATATAATAGAAGCACTATATATTAATACAAATTATCAAAGTAAATGAATTCTAGAGACGAAGTAGGAATCTTATCACCTCTATACTACAATCTATTGAATAAATTATAAGATCCTTTGTAAAATTATCTAGAAATCACTGTTTCGTAATTGAAAATTGTAAATTATAAAACTTCTAACCATTGTAGTGTTTATTATTTATCAGAACAATTATTTAAACTGTTATTCACTGAGTCATAAAACTAAGTATTGCAAATTAGTAATAGGAAATATGGTGCAACAGTAAAACAATAAATATACTTCGCCAGATAAATAATAATAATAATAATAAAAACTGTGCCTGTGTAATTTACTTATGCAATAATTTAGTATCACTTAAAAAGCAAATGTAAATAAAAAACTATATACACGCTGCTTTGTAATCTCAAAATGATCCTCCATTTGGTAAAAAGTCCCAAAAAATATTTACTTACAAGGAGGAGTTATTTGTCCCTAGTTTTTTCTCCTAACAAAGGCCTAATATGTATAGGCTAGAATCACTGAGAAATCACGACAAAGTGCGAGAAGGAATACAAGAAGTCTGAGAGGAATGTAATTCAGTCGGCTTTGTCTCCCCCCCCCCCACGATTCAAAAAGCCTCAAATAAGACCAATAATGGTCGGATATTTTTACAAGTGATAGAGCGTTTTTGTGAAATTTTATTCTCCGAATTTTCTTCTGGTGTTAGATTAAATTAAGTAAACATGAAATATAAAATGAAATTTGAAAAATAAAATTTTATATATGAATCAATAATAACATTAATAATACAATTTTAAAACGCACATATTACGTAAATTATAAATTCATGATAATTTCATTTTAACATCTGTCTAAATTAGGAGAATTAAAAGACATACACACACATCTATATACATATGTATATATTTCATACACTTTCAAGCAGAAAATTGAAGTAATGAAGCACATTTTATGGTCATCGATCTGTACTTCCATTCTTCCTACTCTGATCTTTCTTCTATAGATTCAAAAATTGTTTACATCCTATCAGAAATCTTTGTCAGTTCTACAGATAAGAACTGTAAATATATTCCATAATTTAAACAACAGAAATTGTAGGCCTAAGTTTCTTAAGTCTGCCTTTTGAAGTAGAGATCTTTTTCAAGACGATTATGAGATTCTGGTAAAGAACGAAGTTTCTCTTCAGTACCAAAAACGGGGTCATTGGAAAGTATGCTTTGTACTTTTTTAAGTATATTAGTAATTTCAAGTTCTGGATATTTTTCGATTATCTCGCACAACGTTTGAATATACCATGTACCTGTAATACAGCATCAAAAGTATTTTAATAATGACTTCTCCCTCTCTCTTTCTCTAATATATCTCATTATTGCTATATTATTACTGAAAGAAGCAACGATGTCGAGATGTCTGAAGAAGAATTATGTAACTTATTTGAAACACTTAGAATTCTAATACTAATAAAAACTGAATGAACTTATAATTTTTTCACAGCAGTTTATAAACATAAATATAAAAAAAAATTATAATAAGTAACCTTTTTCAAAATGTCGATATGAAGCAAAATATGGAATTGAAGCCATACAAAATATTGTATCTTTTGGCCATTCCAGAACAGGTGCGTCTGATTCCAATTTTGGTGCTTAACAAAAAAACATTAGTTCCCCCTTTGATACAATCTGATGTAAAAGCTTATTTGTTTACAAAGAATTTTTATGTCTTACCTTTAAGAAAATTTTCTCCTTGACATGCCTGTATAATGATCACCTTAGGTTTTTTTTTTAACTCCGGCAAAAGCAAACATTTATCAACCGCAACAATATTTACTGGCTTAGAATCAGTACCAAATATGAGTCCTAGAAAATTTAGTTTTTTAAATGGTAAAAAAGAAAATGATTCAAAAATGAATAATTGCCTCAAGCTCAACATAATTTTCCGATTAGGAATAAACCGGGGATCAATAAGAAGATTTAGCTTAAAATCCAATGTGAAACTCTTATTATTAAATGATTTCTACTTTTTTAGCTTCCCACGATTTTCTGGAAACAGCGATTTTCTTTAAATTTGACTAATTAAACTCGTTTATAAAGCGGCCTCTACACGGTCAATAATATTGTCAATATCAGTATTGACAATATTTCCATCAATACTCATACTAACCACTATCAATATTTCATTACCTTACACGATCAATATTATTGTCAATACTCTAAAGTATTGTCAATATTATTGATCGTGTAGAGGCCGCTTTAGATAAAGCCTAAACTAAAATAATCTCGCACAAAGTCTGAATATACCATGTACCTGTAATATAGCATCAAAAGTATTACTTAAACAGTTTACAGTAAAATCCAATAAAAATCATCATCTAAATAATAATCTGAAAACGACTGTTTCAAAAAAGAAAAAATTATATATGAGGTGTGTAAATTAAGTAATGAGACTGATTTTCTAGTGTTCGATCTGGCAACACTGGAGACGCGGCGCATGCGTGGTAGGACAAGTAAACATCTGATACACGTCCAGTGCAAATTTGAAAATGCTAGAGTTGTTGCACTGTCCGTAGTGACTTTTTTTTGTGAGCAAGGTTTTTTTCAGTGCGTTTTAAAAATGAGTGACATCAATTACGAGCAACGTTGTGCTATCAGGTTTTGCTTCAGACTTGGGCACAGTGCAACGGAAACGTTTGAAAAACTGTGCCAGGCCTATGGAGACAATGTTTTGTCGAGAGCACAGGTTTTTAGGTGGTTTAAGTCGTTTGCAGAAGGAAGGGAATCAATTGAAGACGAGCCTCGCAGCGGAAGGCCTTCATCTTCAAGAACCGACGAAAATGTTGGCAGAATCCGCGATCTCGTGCGTTCAGATCGTCGTTTGACAGTCCGAATGATCGGCGAAGAGTTGAATTTGACTCACACAACCGTTCATCAAATTTTGACTAATGAATTGGGGATGAGAAAAATTTGTGCAAAAATGGTTCCGAAAAATCTTTCACAAGAGCAAAAAGACATCAGAAAGGAAAGGAACCTTGACTTTTTGGGAGCAATTGAAAACGATCCCAATTTTTTGGAACGTGTTATTTCAGGAGACGAGTCTTGGGTGTTTGAGTATGACCCAGAAACTAAGCGTCAGAGCATGCAGTGGCACACTTCAACCTCTCCAAGGCCAAAAAAAGCAAGAATGAGAAGTCAAAAATCAAATGCATGCTGATTTGCTTTTTTGATAGCCAAGGAATCGTTCACAAAGAATTTGTGCCTCAATGCCAAATGGTAAACCAACATTTTTACCGAGAAGTTCTTGAGAGACTTCGAAAAAGAGTCATGCGTGTGAGACCAAACATCAAAAACAAGTGGGTGTTGCATCACGACAATGCTCCGTGTCACACCGCGATTTCTATTAATGAGTATTTGGCCAGTAATAACATTCCTGTGGCTCCTCAGCCTCCTTATTCACCCGACTTGAGTCCATGTGACTTTTTTTTGTTCCCCAAATTGAAAAATCACCTCAAGGGACGTCATTTTGGAACATTGGAGAATATTCAAACAGCCGTAACCGACCAACTGAAGTCTATTCCAGTATCCGAGTTCCAGCACTGCTATGACGAATGGAAGAATCGTCTTCAGCGTTGTGTGGCTTCCCAAGGTAGTTACTTTGAAGGGGACAATGTTGAATTGTAATTTTATTTGAATAAAAAAAAGATAAAAAATCAGTCTCATTACTTAATTTACACACCTCGTATATATCAATTAATTATAAATGACAACGATAATATACTTTTCTACCATCTGTACAACAATAACTGCAATAAAAACCACAGTAAAAATGCCAATGTTTAAGAAAATTGATCAAAGAAGTGTGGGGGGAAAAATGAGATAGTCTCACAAGATTTTTTTTTCTCTTACCTTTATGTCCATGTGATAGAATTACTAACATGAATATCGAATGACTCGGTTTGAAACAGTTTTTAACTCTATCTATAATAATATTTATAATTCTGGTGCTGATTACATCTTGGATAATTTCAAAATCAAATTTTAATTTCCTCAACATCCTTTTAAGAGAATCGCAATCATGTTCAGTTCCATTTCGTTCTTTTAATACCTAAATTGTTGGTAATGTTAATATGTTCAATATTTTGTTTTGAATATTCTTGGAATAAATCTATGTAAAAATAAAACTTACTAGATTTGGATTAGCAGGATCTGGAGTAAATTTCTTTTGATTTATTATAATACAGTAACCAACATTATTAGGATCTATTATAGTGTAAGCATCATTCGACTGATGTCCCTCATTAGAAATGGATGGTTTTCGAAAATCAATTAGATCAGCAAGTTTGTCCATATCAACAGCTTTCAAGCAATGAATTAGTGAGCTGCCATCTACCTGCATGATATATATGTATATTACTTTCTAGATTTATTTTTGTTTATCGACCATTTTTATAATTATTAATGAGGATAATTAATTACATTAAACAGTGGCGGCTGGTCGCCTAGCTCGGAAGGACTCCAGAGGCCTATTGATAGGCCAGAGCCCTCCTGTGATGTCTCAAAGTCCCTAAAAAGTACAGCCATCACAAGATGGATGTAAATTAATAATAGGATTGGTGGGTTAAATGAATCTCAGATCAGAAGCAGGTGAAAGATTCATTAAGAACTATGCGACAATGTTTACGGCACGTCAACAAGGCCAAGTTGCCATCTACCGAGGAAGTGGCCCTGCTCAAAGGCCATTATAGGCTCAAGAAACACATGCGTCACATAGATAGGCTATCCTACATAGGGTAGGTTCTGTCAGGAAGAGGAGGAAACGGCACTAGGGGGGAGGGGTTTGTGTGGCTAAGGCTTCGCCTCTTTTGGTGAGGAGAGGTAGCGCTTGCAAGCTTTACGCAGGGACCCCTCTCGGGACTGTTAAGTCTTATCAAGCAAGGAGAGAGAATTCGAGAGTGTGCTCTAAGTGTGAGTGCTCATCGGACCACCCAGGGTTCCCCCCCCTTGCAGCTAAAAGTCCGTCTAGAGCTAGGGGTTCCCTAGCAGCAGTGGGTGCGTGGGGATCGCAGTGGCATAGGCTTGGTAGTCGACTCCTTACAGAATCTAATCTAATTCACGTGAATGGCATCCAAAAAAATCACTAACTAAAAAACATTCTGAAAAAGTTTAAAAAAAAGAAAATATACATATATCAATTAATTATAAATAACTTACATTGTCCTCCTCAATAGATAATCTTCCCTCAGAAATCCATTTTAGCATGTAAAGTTCTAAATAGTTTCGGTATCTAAAATATAGAACTCAATAATTTTAGTAGTTTTATTCAACCAACACATAGTGATAAATTAAAATGCCAAAAAAAAATGTGTACCAACCTTAATTCAGTCTCACCCATTTTTGTTAACAGCGATTCAAGTTTATTTCCGATTAAATTTTCACAGATTCTATACAATGCGACCCTAATGTTTGGTATTAAATATCTATGATTAAACTGATGAACTGCATTAACTGCCTCTATGTCAAACTGTTTCAATAACTTGTAATTTTTAATCAAAAATAAACTTTCATAAAATTTATTTTCCCATTGGTCGTTTCTTCTAATAGCGTCTAAACACCATTCATAAATTAAAGTTGAATTACCATCTATTAAAAATTGTTCAAGTTCAGTATATGTTTTTCTTGCATCATTATGTAGTAAAAACATTATTGATACTATTTCATACGGCTTTAAGGCCCGCTCTATTCCTTTAATTTTTGTTAACAATTCTTCATTTATATTACTTATTGGAATTGAAGGTAATGAAGAAGCAAACGATGACGCCAGATTGTCGGTCTCGTAAGAATACTTGACAGCTTCATCCATAATTCAATTCAGTATTATGTTCTCACATAAAAACCTGAGTAATATATGTAACTAAGCTTCTTATAATGCCAATACGAAAACTTACTATACTTTTTACGCATCCAACATAACCACAAAGCACTAAATTAAAACTGTAAATCACAGAAATATAGCATTACAACATTACATTTCCACTATTTTCATCATTGTCAAGAGAAACGATAACTTAAAAATGCCACTTATAGCGATAATTAAAGAGAACATGCTACATCATAAGGAAAAGTAAAAAGAAAAACTTGTGATGCGAAGTTATTAATGTCCAGGTTACAACACCATAGGTTATTTTATGGTTACATCATCAGTCTGCAAACACTAAACAAGCCGGCAGTTCTCTAATTTCGAATTAGTGCCTTAAATATAAGTTTTTTTTTCATATTAATAGGTCTATGAGCAAAGGGGTCAATTTATAGTTGTGATATATGGCATAGATAATTACAATGTTTCATATTATAAAATAAATATTAGATTTAATTTGAAAGAGAAATAAATAGTTGATCTTACTCTATAACTTAAGCTTAAATATTGTAAAACAAAAAAGTTGAAATGTTTCACTGGAATAATACCCTTAAAAGAATCTTAGGCTCCGCCATCAGATACAAGTCTAGTTTAGTGGATATAAGCCAGGAAGTAGAAACTGCTCTACAAGAAAAGAAAGCTGTTGTGGCTCTGGAGTCGACCATTATTACGCATGGCATGCCTCATCCTCATAATTATGAAACAGCGCTTGCTGTAGAAAGTATAATTAGAAATCAAGTGAGAATTTTGTAGTTTTTTTTTGTACATATGTAAATTATTCTTTATACAGATTGGAATGTTTACTTTGTTCGAATGAATAATTATATACATTATAACGCAAACTCTCAGGAAGCAGACCATCGGTTTACTTATTTTTTATTAATTCTGAGTGTGGTAAGATACTGAGGTTAAACGCCAATTTCATACTCATTATATATTTGACTTAAGAATTCTTAAGATAAAAAGCTATTCATGAATGATATATGTATTTGAAGTAACTAAGCTTTCTTCTGACATTCGGGTGTATGACAGTCTTAAGGAATCTTGGTAAACAAAAAAAGAATTTTTTCCGAAGACTTTGTATTATGAATTCGATGATCATACAAGTTTATGAAGATATCCGGAAGTCGCCTGTAACAGGGCGACAGCCACCCACTGAAGGTTTCTATTCGAAGAAAAACAAAAATAAATTTTATTACAAGTTCACCAAGCAGGAACTGATTGTCGATTCTAGTCAATGCTTAAACTGGCGCCATTCATGTAGTTAGTGAACTGCTAAGTTGCTGAGTCTAATTAAAAAAAAAGTAATAATATTCAATACTAGTATTATATTTTATAATCAGTAATACTAGAATTTTCATCTTTTGGGTGCAGGGCAAGTAGACGAAGAAGAAAGTATGGAGATGTGATAGTGTAGCAAATAAAAGGGCAGTCACCCCCTATTACTGGGAAGAGATTAGCTCAATGTTAGCGCGCCTTGACCCCCACTCGGAAGTCCGGGTTCGGGTCTAGCAGGATGTACTTACATTTTCTCTTCCTAGAAGTCTAGGGGAGGGGCAGTGTTGTCTGTAACGAGAGAACGCTGCGCGGAGACTGACAGTACACTGAGAAGGCTCCGGAAGGAGAGGCAAAATAATTATTTATGATCTGTAAAGTTCTGACGTTTTCAATAGACTAAGCTAGAATAGTTGACAAGTTTCCTCACGCGACTTCTTGTCTGAGAGTTCCCTGAAGAAGCTGAGCCTAGAAAGCGATATCACCTGCAGAATTTGTAAGGGCGGCAGAGGAGACTAATAATACACCTACTGACGGACTGCGACGCTACCTTTAGGGAAAGTTTGGAAGCGTAGGTACATAACTCTACTGCAGCAGGAGATATTCTCCTCCAAAACCTTCCCAGCTTCTAAAATTTCTTAGAGAATCAGGCTTGAAAGGGATTTTCTATGCTGTAAGGATTCAGCCTCCTTGCGGTATGGGGCAAAATAGAGGTTTTAAGATCACAGTGCACTATATCCTCCAATAAAGAAAAAGTTTGTTCTTTAAGGATTGATTGAGAGCTTAAACATAAAAGAGCTAGTAGGAATTAAAAGATTATAAAAGCCAAAAAACCTCTGGGAACATAATTATGATGTAAAATAGAGTTTAGGGCAATTACAACTATCGAACTGAAACACTATCAAGTGAAGAAACGATCATTTTTAAAGGATGGTAGTTATCCAGATTGTTTTTGTTTCATAGAATTGTTGATTAGTTTCTGATTCTTGATTATTTCATTAAAAAAAAATATTAATAATGAATTTAAAGAAAAACAATAATATTTTATAATTTAATATAATATTGTAAATAACAGGACTGCATACCGGCACACATTGCAGTTTTCGATGGGCGAATAAAAGTAGGACTTAATGATAGACAACTTCAGCTACTTTCCGATCCATCTTCTAAAGTTGTAAAAACCTCAAGAAGGGATTTTCCATTTGTAATAAGCAATGTATGTTATAATTTTATTTTATACTAAATTTTATTGAATAAAATTAAGATCTTAAATAAATAAAAGTTTAATGGTTTCCAGCGGTTACATGGAGGAACGACCGTTTGTGGAACACTCTTAGTGGCTGGCAATGTTGGTATAAATATATTTGTAACAGGTATTTAAAGAAATACTAGTTTTAATATGTTTTCTTGTGTGCAGAAACATTGCGGTTAATGTTAGGTATTTGTTATCTTGTCCAGGCGGCATTGGTGGAGTTCATAGAAACGGTGAATATACTTTAGATATAAGCGCCGACTTACGGGAATTAGGACGTCATCAAATTATGGCAGTTTCTAGCGGTGTAAAAAGTATATTGGATATTGGATTAACTCTGGAATATTTAGTAAGATGAATATTTGGTTATATTGGAGTAATCTGTATAAAAAGGAAAGAACATTATTTTATTTATAGTTAGATAGCATAACCTTTAGGATCAAGATAAGAAAGAAAAGTGCTGAGGGATTCGGTTTCCATTTAAACATATCAAAAGTTAAGGTAGAAGTTCAAATATATTATTAATATTTCTTTATTTGCTTAAAGTTTATATAGGGAAACTATAGGACTTAGCTAGGATACAGATTAAAATACAATAAACAACACTTTAAATTGAATTGAGATTGAAACACTTAAATTGGCGCAATTAATATAATTAAAGTACTCAACTAGAATAGAAATAAGCCATTAGGAGAAATTTACATTTACAAATAAAAAGATAGTAATCAGAGATTTGCATCAGAGATATCTTCTGTGATAGCCTGGTTCTTTTTGTGGTCATCGACCGGTTTCGGGTGTTCGCTCATCATCAGGATGCTTTTTGTCAAACAGTGTGATAACATAGATTTGCACAGAGCAGATTTAGTTGATACAATTGGTACACTGTGTTTATCACCCTGTTCGACAAAAAGTATCCTGATGATGAGCAAACGCCCGTCTATGTACAAATTCTATGTACAAACGATGACCACAAAAAGAAGCAGGCTATCACGGAAGATATCTCTGCTGCTTTCCAGCTCTGCACAAGCAACCACAACATACTCAATTTGTGAGAATAAATATATAGCAAGTACAAAAAAATAATCAAATTCATTATTAGAATTGAATTAAAATAATAGTTAACAATAATTCATATGAGATCGAAATTAGAAAAAAAGATAGAGGAGAGAGCCATATTAAAATTATAAGGATAAGAAAATGAATAATTTTCAAGTATAAACAATAAGAAAAATTTGAAGTAAGGTCAAGAAACATGGTGAGCTGATAACGAGAGAGAAGGAAACTATTTTGCATACAAAAGAATTGAAAAGTATATACAAATAGGAAGAAAAAACATATAAATTGGAAGGCAAATAATAATAATTATAAAATGTTTATTCACTTTACTAAATTTATTAATCGGTCAGAAAAAACGACTTCAACTGTAAAGAATAAAAAAGATTGAAGTATAATTTTTTTAGTTCTTCTTGAGAGTCAATTGTCATGAACTTTTCTATTGGCTTCTAAATTACTAAGCAAATAGGTAGCTAGAAATTGATTACGAATTGATTTTAAAATGGACATAATAATAAAAAATGCATAATATCGTCTTTATTGGAAAGACAAACGGGGCATGTATTCGAAAGCGAAACTTTTGGCCTTTTGTGGGAATGGTCGAACACCCAGACTGTTGTTATAAATTCCAAGGGTGATCTCAGATACAGATAGTGTTAGCCAAGATCCAATGTGCTGAGAGGCTCGATATGATTTATGCCTTATTTTAAAACTTTTATATTGCATTAATAATGAATAAAGTTGTAGGAGGTCACGAAGCTATATTTGCTGAAATACACTTTGTATTTCAAGTGATTTGCTAATCTGTCCAACAAATTACTAACTTCTTCTTTAACATCATGGCGCCTGATAGAAGTTCAAATATAACTCACAGCAGTACCTGAAAGAGTTTTCCAACTGATCTTTTGAAAATTTAACGTTTGATAAATCACTCCCAGGCATCCCTGCGAGCATCCTAGCCTAACAACATCTCCAACATAAGGTCTCACACTCACTAACACCTATATTGCTGTATGTACACTATATTCTTTGTACAAACAGTAACACCTAAGGAAGCCACAACAGATCTTTCAGGTTGCAATAAATTTGACTCACTTCCTCTACAATAGCCATTATATAAAGTTTATATTTGCATTGTGTTTGCCCTAGTCAGATTTTCAACTTAATTTTTGAAACTGCATTTTTATTTACTAATTTCTTCTGTTCGGAGCAAATCATGCATCAGACTTTTACTTTTACATGGGGCATATAGAATGATTTATATGAACGAGTTTTGTAATAGCTCGAGAAAGAAATGGATAGCAGTTTCTCGATGGAAGAACGCCCTCATATGGGAGTATTTTCCTGCGCATATAATCAACTCAGATAAATAAGAAGCATTTACCTAAACAAAACACATTTTCTGTCAGGGTTCAGAGATGAAGAGAGAACAGAAAGTGTTCTTCAGCATTTAAATATTGATCCTTCTAGTAGGAAAAAAGGACTGAGGCAATGGTGGATATTCCAAAAAAATCGGAGCGGAGAACACTTAATGCAGGTGGTCATCTGGAAGAGCTTTTTCCTCAAGATTTCGCAAAAATAAGTTTTTTTATTGACTCCCTAAAAGATCTAAGGAAGTTCCTAATTTTTGCAAGAAATTGCTAAGGATGAATGAGTCCAGTTATACTAGGAAATAGATTTTAATATAAACCTACCTATATTTGAGCTTATAAAAATCTCAGTGTGTTTATGAATTTGAATTCCAGTCTGAATTTTAACAGAACGTTTAGATTGGTGCGAATGCCAGATATTCAATCCTCCATTTGTTACTTAAAATCATTTTAGAAAAAATTAATAAACTTTTAATTCTTTTAAGAATAAAGTATTCGTAGGCGATAGTGGAATTTGTAAAAAATAGAATAGAATAAAATCATCGCTAAATTGCATGTTCAAGAAGCAATTTTTAAATTTTGAAGGGTTTATTTAATGAACCTCTGGTAATAAATATGTTTTTTTAATGTGCCATTGATTTGGAATTTACTCCTCTATAACATTTATGGTCATACATTTTTTCGATAAAATGCCAGGTTTTAAGAGAAAAATGAAAAGTAAGAAAAGCCTTTATTTTTTGAGAAGTTTTACTCGAAAATGAAACTTTCCAGACACATATCCATAGAACTTGTCTTTCTTATTTTGACCCAAGGAATTGCTTACAGAAGTTATGACATTTAACTCTGCGTCATATACATAACTTTTAGGAAACAGAAGGAGTGTGCGTTTCCAGTTATGGCCCTAACAAACATTTTCCTGCATTTTATTGTAATAAATCTGGTTTCATGGCCCCGTATAATGTAAAAACTCCTCGTGAAGCAGCCAGTCTTTTACACAGTATTCATGAACTTAATATGAAATCAGGGGTACTTTTGGCAGTTCCAGTACCGGTGGAATTTTCCATGGATTGTGAGTAAAAAATACAATCAGTTTTATTTATTTATTTTTTAATTCAATTGATTTTAGGCTAACATGTTTAAACATAGTCTTTGCAACAGCCCTCAGCATTTGGTCAAATTTTTACTTTCCCTTATTGGTATAAAAGAATTATTGCGATGGTCATTTTCAAACTTGTGTTTTTTCAGAATTATAAGTTTTATAATCTTCTGAGTACGAAAAAGAAGTTTGTGAGCAAATAGTATGTGTATATCTGAAAAACTAAAAAACGAGAAATTGCTGAAAGCTCAAGTGATATTCAATTTAGAAATTTCTAAAACGAAACCAGGAGATCCGGTACATGTAGGTTCTGGTCAGAAGTCAGCAAACGAAATTATGAATTTAATGAGATTTTTTTTCCCTTGTTTTTACGCGATTTTTGTGTATGAAAATGTCAAACTTGATAATAACTAAATCATTTGTGTGCATATCACCTTTGTTTGAAACTTGTAATGATTTTATGGTTTTGTGGGATTTCCGAAATGAATTGGTTAGCGAAAGTGCTATTTCAATATTCTGAAAGTTCAGTCAATTGAACATTGTAAATAAGTAAAAGTTGACACAATAAAATAAATCAATTGTGATGATTGTAGTAAGAAAAAGTTATATGAGTGTTTCACACATCTATTTTTTAATATTATTATTCCTAATTCCCTCCTGATGCATTTATTTATATATAATAGGTTTAATGATATTGATCTTTTATATATTATAGTTAACACCATGGATTCCACCATAAATCTAGCTTTGAAAGGAGCAGAAGATGCGGGTATTAAAGGCAAAGATGTTACTCCTTTTGTTTTGGAAAGAGTTAGCCATCTCACTGAAGGAAAAAGTCTTGGAACTAGTATCCTTTTTAAAATTTTAATTTTATATTTGAGGTTAAATAGCATGGCCACATATTAGCCGAGTTTGTTATTAAAATTGTTTTCAGTGACCATTGGCGTCTTTATTGGAAACAAAAGAATGCAAAATATAAGTGAATTTTCTTGAAATAAGAGATATTACTCTTACTACTGAATTTACTGATTTCATTTCTAATGCAATGGACGACTCTAGAAACTGAAGTTGTGAGTTTTATATGTAATGTAATATTTCCATATGGGTTCTTTTCTATGGCTCCTAACTGAATAGCAGGCATGCTATTTATTGATCATAATCCCACCTACAAGAATATATATTCACATGAATTTTTCAATGGAAGAATTTAAGACTTAAAAAATATTGTTAGTATGTCTGATCTATTGTCAATAGAATACTTTTCAGTAAGTTAAAAAAATGTTCATTAAGGTTCAAGTAAAAAATTATTAAAATATTTTAGTTGTATCACTTACGTCCTTAGCCAGATGTGTCTTGACCTCCTCAGTTTGGTACCATCGCCTACCTTTGTCTTATATTTTCCGTGGTAGCCTACTTTATTTTGTGGTCATCGACCGGTTTCGGGCGTTCGCCCATTTTCAGGATGCGTTTGTCAGACAGCGTGATAACACCGACTTGCATAGAGCAATTCAGTTTATACACTCTGTGTATAAACTCTACACTCTATAAAGAATGTATAAACTAAATTTGCTCTGTGCAAGTCTGTGTTATCACACTGAAGATGGGCGAACGCCCGAAACCGGTCGATGACCACAAAATGAAGCAGTCTGCCACGGAAAATGTCTCTGATGCTTTCCAGCTCTGCGCAACCAACCACCACAACAACTATATATAAAGATTCTGGGCATCCTATTTACAGTCTTTATTTGCGTCTTGTCCGATCCAAAGTCCTTTCCATTAGGATCTCGGAGATTGCCTAATCTTTCATTTTGGCCATGTGATCAGCCCGTGTAAGAAAGGGAAATGACCAAGCCAGTGAAGTAAGTACAATATATTTTTCGTCTTCTCCAACCCTAAAATATATAAGCAGATAGTTAAATTTTTTATTTGATTGAAACAGTAAGTGATTAAGAATAGTTGTTGTGGTTTGTTCCGCAGAGCTGGAAAGCATCAGAGATATTTTCCGTGATAGCCTGCTTCTTTTTGTGGTCATCGCCTGGTTTCGGGCGTTCGCCGATCATCAGGATGCTTCCTGTCAAACAGTGTGATAACATTGATTTGCATAGAGCACAGAGTGTATCAACTAAATTTGCTCTAGCAACTAAATCTGTGTTATCACATTGCCTGACAGAAAGCATTGAGATGATGGGCGGACGCCCGAAACCAGTCGATTAGCACAAAAAGAAGCAGGCTATCATGGAAAATATCGTGATGATTAAGAATACTTGAAGAGATTTTTTTTTTTTATTTCACTTACAAAAATAAATATTATATCCATTAATGTAAAAAAATAATTCTATATTATTTTAAATCTCATGCAAAATTTGGAATGATTTATATTTACTTCATTAATATTTTCTTTATTTTTTTTTTCAAGATATTGCTCTGATTAAAAACAATGCCTTTGTCGGATCTCAAGTGGCCAAGGAATATGAAAAATTAAACAGGTATGATTTTTTTGTATCCAAAATTTCATTCTTAGTCATCAGCATTTTAATACTTTTTTTCTATAATCGGGTTTTACTTAAAATTTGAATCTCTTCCGACATAATTAGATAAGGGAATGGCTATAAAACTAAATTCATTGCAACTTAAAAATATCTGCTGCGGTTCCTTTAGATGTTAGTATTTGTACACAGAATGTCGGTCGTCTGTAAAGAATACAATGTGTTAAACAGTAGATGGTGTGTGAAATGCTAATATGAAACAAATATGAAATGATTTTTTCCGTCTGCTTTCTTGTTTTGACTGGTTTCGGATTCTCATCCATCGTCAGAGTAAGGCTATCAATTCGTGTAGCACTTGACTTGAAGAGAAGTCGTGCTACGACCGATAAAATCCATCGACATTAAATAATCGACGGATAAAATCCACTCGACTCCAGTGGTGAGCTAAGGTTTGCTAAATCAAATAGGTATTTATAATCAATAACTACCACTGCAGGCCCTTTGTGTACTGGGTGTTGGCGAGTGTTAAAATAAGTGTTTTTTAGGCTGTTTTACGCAGGAATGCCGAGATCTCTGAACAGGTAGCTAGTGCACTTCACACGCATGTTTCTGGCAGCGTTTCTAGGATATAAACCACAGCATGTTGATTACTGGTATAATTAACTATTTCAGCTAAACATTCTGAATGAGAATGAAGTAGTAAGATGTAATAAAAATATTAAATATAAAACTAAACATACAAAAGAATTTGTTGACCGTTGATGAATTATGTTATGAAATTCGGTATTATTCTGCATTTTACAGTATTATTAATGCATTGTCGTTCTTCACTGTATTGTTTTTTAGATTAAAGCCGTGATAAAGACAGGAAACTCTGTCGAAACGTTGGGATAATTGAAAGTTTTTTCTTGACCGATCCTCACCAAATTTCTTCATAACATAAAACTTAAGGTTAAAAGAGTGTCTTTACATGTAGATATTAATATAGAATATTCATTGTCAATAATTTAAAATTTTATAAACTAGTCATAATAAATTTAAATTATGCAGATATAAATTTCGAATTAAATAAACCATTTACTTCTTAGGCAGACTTAAAAGTTTTTTTATCCAACATAATAGTTAAACTGATACTTTTAATAGCAGATTAATTTCATTTAAAGGGTTACATTAAATCATTTTGTCTCACACGGAGGTCCCCGGTTAGAGTCCAGCTGTGCTGCCCTTAAATTTTCTCTTCCTAGGAGCCTCTACAGCTCACTGCCCGCTGATGGACAGTGTTGTCTGTTAAGAGAGAACACTGTCCGGAGGTCGGCAGTGCACTGAGAAGCTCCGGGCACCAATGAGCTTAGATGTTGACGCGCCTTAAATTAAAAAAAAAAAATTGTAATAATGTAATTTCATTTAAATCTTTTATATTACTAATATAAAATGAAATAGTAAAATAAGTAGTGAAGTATTCAAACAAATATTATACTTACGTTTTCTGTGTGTCCTTTATTGTGTATCACTTATCATTTATTACCAGACCACTGATTTGTTTGCTTTATTATTGTTAATGTTTTCCCGATCTCTTATCCATTTGCTTTGCTTCATTAGCTTTCAAGGTGTAAAGACCTTGAAGAAGCTCATTGCAATATGGGCGAAACGTCGGTTTCTAGCAAACCGCTGACACGGTCTCAACTCAGTGTTTTATAAAGAACGTATTGCCAGAGAATCGATTTAAATACAGTTTCCTTTTTCAACAATAGGTGACATAAACTATATATAAGTATCAGTTGAAGACGTCAATTAGGTTGAAACGTCAGTGAAGAAATAAATAAATTTATAAATAAAAAAAGGAGTTTCTAATTCACCCCAGTATAAGAATCTCAACCCTTCTGGGATGTAAACGAGAAGTGATAATCATTTCTTCTGGGATTTTAGTACCTCTGCTATATGTTCAACACAGAAGAAATCTGTTTCATCACTATACCCTTTTCATTTCTTCCTGCTACTTCACAACACTTTTACCAAAATGATAGACAGTATTTCAAGGAAGCCACAATAGATCTTTTATATAGTAGTGGATTTGACTTTGTAGCATTATATCTACTTTACATGTGTATCTACAGTTTACGGAATATGGGATTCTGAAAAGTTGAAGAATGTTAGAAAAATTAGTAAACGTTTCAGTCAAATAGTATTGAAATAGATGTAGATTAAAAAAAATGAGATAACTTGTTAAAACAATTCTATCTTACAATTGTTTTCAGGTTTCAAAAGCAGATTACCTGGTCATCTTATTCCTTCCAAAAAAAGCCGGTAAGTGCACTTTCGTTAAGCATAGCATATTCTTATATTTTTGGAATATATTAAGACCTCAAAAATAAATACTGACTGTTTAAGGTGGTTATAGGCGGTTCTATACTAGACTGTGTAATAAGTCTCGAATCTGACTTAAAGGTACGTACAAAATTTGAGTTTCTACCTTTTTAATTGACTGCACCTGAAAAGAAATTCATTTCTACAGTCAAGTATTGAAAACAAATGCTAAATTCAATGATTTCTAAAACTGAACATCAGATAACTCTCAATTTGTTTGCTATAATTCCCCCTTTTTCTGTGAGTGGACGCAGAAAGAAATTCAGTATTTGATACCGGATCTAATTACATATTATTATTGTCTTTATGAATGGCCATTTAATGCAAGCTTAGTTTAGTCTTGGCCATATCATTGTTTAGGCCTTATTTCGAAATGATTGTAACTTTTGAACTAGTACTATACATTTTTAGGTAAATCAATTAAAATTGTCACACATTAGTAAAAATGAAAATTACACTCAATTAATAATATGTATTCATTTTTGCCGAACCTAACTGCTTTGGAACAAAATCAGTTAACGTTGTAAAGGTTATTTGGTTGGATTTCATTCGAAAAAAAGAGTTGCAGGTTGATGATGCAATTTAAGAGCGATTAATGATTTTAAGGAATTAAATTATGTCCTTTTAAATTAAAATGTAATGCAAATGGATCAGCTAAAGTAGTACCCCTCACTGAAATAATAGTCTTGAATTCGGCGATAAACAGGACCCAGATTGAAATTTGAATTAATAATGAGTTTCTAAAGTGAGCTTAGAGTTGTTTTGGAAAAAACCCTAATTTTACGCCTATATCATTTCGTTTATCATGCTATCCCTCAAAGAATTTTAAATTTAATAGATTCGTACATTGATTTTTCTTTAAACCTGTAAGTTACAAGATTTCTGATTAGATTAAAAGTCTACCCATATTTCTTATCTCAACAACACAGTTATAATAGAAACTACAGTTGAAACAACAAGTTAGTCATCTAGTTATTTTTTTGTGCTGGAAACTTCAACGGAGGAGGTTATATATAATTGGGTTCATATGTAGTAAACAAAAGCAATCTTTCTATCCTAATGTCTATTATCTGCAAGATTAATAAAAAAATCCTAAAAAGAGCTTATCGATCTCTAAAATAGATTTCATTTGGTAATTATTTTTTTAACTAACTATTAGGGAAAGTTTTTAAAATTATAATTAGTAATGCAATTTTGGTCATTATGGTCAATGAATAATAAAAACATAACAACTATAAAAACAGCATATATTTATAAAATATATCTATGTTTAACAGAATATTTATATATATATATATATTTATAAAGGATCCATTATTTTAATAATAAAAAATGAAGTTTTCTGAATTGAAAAATGAAATTACATAAAAAAAAAATTAGGCTGTGTTACACATAAAGCACAAACTATCAGAAAAATATTGATTTTTCTTGTTAATATTTACAAATTATGATGATACATTTAAATTTTTTTCTTTTATTTGATAATTTGAAATATGTTAATTTTGTTATTATTTTCATTTTATTTATTTGGTTAACTGAGTTTTTTTTTTTCTCTTTCTACCATTCAAAAACCCTGTGTACCTACTACTGAATTATCTCTAAAACGCTTTCCTTTGGTATATATATATTTTTTTTAAGTTTAAAATATTTTATGCTCTATTCTTCTCTTTTTTTATGTGCATTAATAATCTGTACATTTTGCTAATAAAATACTTTACATATTTATTTACTTTTACTCAGATGTTTTCTTTTGATAATGCAATATTCTTTAGATAAATTTATTATTATATACAGGCAATAAATCTATATTTTTCTATATTGATTCATCGATATCTCTATTTTATTTTAAATCTTTGCTTTTATTATTATTTTTATAATTTGTGATAAGTTTTCAAATTTATGTGGACCACCAAAATTTATCTTAATTTCATTTTTTTATGATTTCTAATTAGAGTTTTGCTCCATTAACTATACCTATTTATTTATTTTTTACATATATCATTATTTGAATAGTTTTTTTTTCTGTTTAATCCAAAATAATGCAAGTAATAATAAAATTGGTTTCTTACTGATTAAAGTTTTTATTAAAAAATAAATCTAATAAAGATAGGAATTTTAGTTTTTACATAAATAAATTTTATATAAACAATGCAAATAATACAGATTTGATATTTGATAACCTAATCTAATTTTTATAGTAGAATATTAGGGAATCTTTTTAAGTCTTAAAATGTGAGACCACTTATGTAGATTGTTTGTAACGGCCAAATGTTCATCGTGTTGCGGCTAGCTTTTTCAAATAGATATCTTTTTATTTTTCCTTGGAGGATAGCTACTCCAAGGAAAAATAAAAGAAGTGCTTTTGGGAACAAAATCAAGCGTTATTCTATTTGTTCGATTTAAATTCGACCAAACTTGGACTAAAAAGGACTTTTAAGTTTTCTTTTAAAAACTAAACTGCTCTCCTTACAAACACAACATTTTGGGAATATCTTTTTTGCTATTTCAGTAAACTGAGGAAAATAAAATGATCGGGCTTCTAAGCACACAAGCAAGGATTCCATAAGCTAGAAGCCTAAGAGAGACAAATCTTTGAAAAATGAATGTTGCCATTGTTTAGAAAGTAGACACATGTATGCCCCTATATTATTGTAAAGACTAGTAGGTAATAAAGAATATCTTTAATAATTACAAGCATCAACTTTACAAAGTTTTTGGTAATTAGATATTGGTTTTTGGTAAGTGAGCAATGATTTCTTGTTCGTTTCCTAATACGGCAAAACGCTCAATAATGAACTTATAATGCATATGAAATTTCTGTCTGTGCATCATCTTCATTAGGTGTAAATCGGGGTTTGAGGGAGGTCCCAGGAGATGACTAGGCGGTATAAACATTTTATTGACATTTAACATTGGAAATAAGCATTAAATTTGAAATCAAATAATATAAAATTATTAAAACACAAGAGTTGCAAATAATGGACATTGGATTTTTATTTTTCACCCATAAAATTCTTTATAAAAAGTGTCTGGCCAATAAAATCTATATAAGCGGTCATGCACACCGAATACTTGAGCGTTCTCTAATATTTCTTTAAAAAAATCATCTCGGGAAGGTTATTATTATTATTCTTTTTGTTATGAAAAAATGATAGTAAAAATTGAATTAAATAAATTAAAATATTTAAAAATCTAATTTTTCCTTAAATACATACAACAGGCATTAATTATCACACATTGTATATAATATAATAAAAACAATTTTTTTTTTTTTTTTATAAGCAAGCGAAAAATTTATATACAACTGTCTAAAAAAAAAATAGGATTTTTTAAATATCCAAATTTTACTACAAAACGTTTGTTTTTGTTGTTTTTTTTAAATTATCATTCCCTGTTTACTTTTTTATTTGTTTCATTTTTATAAAATTGATAATAAAATTACATAATAAACTTGATAGTTCCATTCAAGAATAAAAATTAAATATTCTACAGTTACTTTTTTTTTTCACATAATATTAACAACACTTTTTATTTTTATTATTTTTTTAGTAATCTTAATTACAATTATTTACAAGGCTTAAAATTTTAAAATTTTATTATTAAGAGTGCAAACCAAAATAGGTGGAATTATTTTTGTATATATATATTATATATATATATATTTATATGTATAAATAATTAGCACTAAAAAAATGTGAATTGGTCACAGCCCCCTTACTGGATATTTTTTTTTTTTTTTTACTTTTATTTATTTTTTTTATTAAAAAAAACTTGTATAAGCTCAAGCATATATATATATATATATGTATATAATTCAAATATATTTACTAAATAAATTTTATTATATGCATACATTATAATTTCTATAATAACACAGTTTTATTTTTCCTTTGTAGTTTCCTTTTTTGAAGCTACGTTTCTCTTCTTCCTTTTATTTTATTCTTATTGAGATTTAAAGACATTTTACCGACATAGTTTTTTATTTATTTGATATACTATAAATCTTTATCATTTATTTACAGTTAATATATTTTTATTCAATTATACATATATTTTATTTTAAAAAACAAAAAGAAAACAAGAATTTTGTTTATATGAAGTGACTTTGCCTATGAAGAAATAAAAAAATAAAAATGAAACTGTAGAAATATTTTACAATAATAAGAAAAGTTTTTAATAGAAGATAAAAAAAAAAAAAATGAGCAGAACTTTTAAAAATCAAAATTAAAATATATAATTTAACTGTCTTTTTTTTTTTTAATCTTATTAAAAAAAAATCTTATTATATGTTTGTTAGGAAAAATTGCGGCCAATTGGTCTGTTTTATTAGTAAATAAATGAAATTTAAAACAATTTGAAAAGTATGTTAATATGCGTGTAATGTACATTAAAAAAAAAAACTCGTATCAAAGCCAATTGCCAGAAATTATTATCTCTAGAAGAATTTAAATGAAATTAAATCGTTTTCATATAGTTTTGTGGTGGTTGGTTCCGCAGAGCTGGAAAGCATCAGAGATATTTTCCGTGGTAGCCTGCTTCATTTTGTGGTCATCGTCCGGTTTCGGGCGTTCGTCCATCTTCAGGATGCCTTTGTCAGACAGTGTGAGAATACAGACTTGCACAGTAACACAATGAGTTGTTTTAAACTGTATTTGCTCTGTGCAAGTCTGTGTTATCACATTGTCTGACAAACGCATCCTGAAGATGGGCGAACGCCCGAAACCGGTCGATGACCACAAAATGAAGCAGGCTAACACGGAAAATGTCTCTGACGTTTTCATATACACCTACTCTGAATCTGAGTGATGAAAATTTAATGCCACAGAAATATTCTTCGTCATAAATATGTTAATTATTAATAAAGCAGATTCGGTTGATACTGTTTTCTTTTTTTTTAGCAATAAAAGATACTTATACGTCCACACATACGTCTCTACAGAACATTTTAGTTGAGAATCGTTTGTCTAAACATCTTAAAAAAAAAATTACAGATTTTATTTAATAAATTTTTTTTTATAATGAAAGTTAAGCAAAATAAAGTAATGCCTACTTTTTCAGGCGGGCTGTCAAATTAGGTGTCGTGGACGGGGGCCGAAGCACCTACTTTACTATTAAGATTTTTGAAACTAATATAAAATTTAGCAGTTATATCACGCGGGACTTGTAACTGGGAACCCTCCCAGTTGCTAGTCCATGCTCATAACCACTACACTAACATGCCGCTAATAATTAAAGTAACTATTTATGAAAACAACTTTCCTACCAAAAAATTTAGGCACTTTCTCTTAACAATAATGTTTTATATGACAATGAAATTAATTTATTGACATGAAATTTTCGTTATAAAAGATAAGAAATAATTGTCTGAGATTTATTATATTTTTTTGGCAAAAATGACTTTGTTTTTGGAAAGGCTGTTGTCTATGATAGTATTATGTATATATATTTGTTTAATTAGTCAGAGCTATTAATTGAAAAATTAAAAATAACAAGGGTGAAAACAAAATATGAGACCAAATAAACTAAGGCCACAATTCAGTTATGAAAAATTTAATAAAAATTATTTTAAGACAAAAAAATAAAATTAAAAATTGGTCTTAACTTAATTTTTATTTATAGTATTTTATATAAATTTCAACTTTAAATTTTACAAAAATTAATAAAATTATTTGTATTTTGTTTGGTTCTTCATTTAATTTGATTTTATATTCAATTTTTATACAAAAACAATTAACTCTTTTAACAAAAAAAGAAGAAATTATTTTTTTTGGAAAATGAAATTGCCAATATTTTATTATAAATATTCAAAAACAACAATCACAAATGAATAGAAATGAATTTTTGCAAAGTAAATATAGAAAAGAAGAATGAAAAGCAAAAATAAAACCAATTTTGTATTAATGTATTTTTTCCTTTCTTCTTTTTTTTTAAACTGCGCACTAATCCTAAAACTATTATTATTTTTAAATAGCACCATTGATTCAGTTTTCCTTCAATGATCGTGCATTATAGTTTATTTTTTTTAAATTTAATTTTTTTATTTAGATAAAATGGAACTAAAAAGAAAAACGGAAAATCTCATATATATATATATAACTAGACATACAAATAATCACTGCTTTTAAATAACAACTTCTTTTTCACATTTTTTTTATTATAAAATTCAATATCTCTTTTTTTTTTTTTTTTTTTTAATAATAATTCATTATATATACATAATGTATATTACCTTAAAACTTATACTTAAAGTAAAAATTAATCAATAAATAATAATAATTTTTTGATTACGTCCAGTCTGAAGTTTATTTTTGAGTAGTTAAAAAATTGTGTATAAAAATAAAAAAGAAAGAAAAGAAAAGTGAAATAGAATTGAAGGGGAGGGGAACATGATATCTGTGCATATTGAGCTCAATATAAAATACCACTTCTGTCATGAATGCGTATTTACGAGAAATTGCAAAAAAAGGGAAAAAGAAAACTTAGAAAAATGCTTGTATCTATAAAACTTTCTGCTTATTACGAGATGTTTATTACGACGGCAATGGCCAGAGGATTTTTTTTTCTTTTAAAGAAAATACAGAATATAAACAATATTCATGTTTGGCCATTGTTAATTAAACAAGCTAAAAAATTAGTTGGCTGGGACCAAAGAAGAAACTTTGGTGTCCTTCCTCAGGAACTATTAAGGAAGAATGATGAGTTAAATGTTGGTGGAGGTTATTGTTTGGTTGTAGAGTAAGGTGTGTTTGCTAAGAAAACAGAAAGGGGAATTTTTTCCTAGTGGGAGAAATGAAAAACAAATCAATTAATAATTATAAGGGAAATAAATGAATATAAATAAACTAGAAAATGAGTGGAAAGTATAGAAAGTTGGTATGTGTAATTTAGTTGATGGCGGGGGGCGGGGGGTCTTTTTTGAGGAAGCGGAAAATGTTGTTGCAAGAAGAAGTAATGACGTACTTGTCTTTTTTGTAGTTGATAGAATTAGGGTTGAGGCTAATGTGGATGGATTCAGAAAGAAGTCGCTTCAGGTGGTTAGGACAGAAGCCTTTCAAAAATCAAAGGAGTGGGCAAGAGTGAGTGCATGTTTTGTGAGAGCTGTACTGTCAATTTTTGATAGTACAAAAAAAAAAGTTTGGTGATCAATTTTTGATAGTACAGGCCTCACAAAACATGCACTCACCCTTGCCCACTCCTTTGATTTCCGAATTGCTTCTGTCCTAATCACCCATTCCAACCACCTGAAGCGACTTCTTTTTGAATCAATCCACATTAACCTCAACCATAACTGTATCAACTACAAAAAAAAAGACAAGGACGTCATTACCTCTTCTTACAACAACATTTTCCGCCTCGTCAAAAAAGGCGCCCCCCACTAAATTACACATGCCAACTTACTATACTTTCACTTTAAAAATAACAAGTTTCTTCAGTTGGCCACAGCCAACTAATTTTTTAGCTTGTTTAAAAAAAGAACACTTTATTGTTCTACATTTCTTCAGGAGCTCTGCAAAATTTATTACATTATTATATAGTATTGTAATGAAGAGAAAGTATATAGATTTACAACAAATAAAAGAAAAAAAGGACATAAAAAACAATTTTTAATTAAAGAAATATTAACAGAACAGATTAAACATAAAATATGAAAAACAAGAAATTACAACACAAAAGTGTATAAAGATACCTTTAGGGTGGGAAAGGATTGAATATGTTGAGAACATGGAAATTGAAATGAAGGGAGAGTATTTTTAAAATTAAAAAAAAAAAAAAAACGGTTAAAAGGAGGGAGGGATAAGAAAAATGTTTATAGTGAGGCGCCAATTTCCAAAATAGATAAAGAACAAACTACTGGTGAGTGTCTTTGTTTAGCATTAGAAAAATATTATTATAAGTTGAAGTTATGATTTCTTTATCTTTTTTAAAATTAACAGAGTCATTTTCTGCTTATTCTTTCCCAGCTTAATCTTTCTATTGACTCCTGTTTTCAATTAATGATTTTTCCTTGGTTCTTTCTGTTCGAAAATCATCTTTTCTGTATATTCCCTATTCTTCTCTGATTTGCTCTTTATGTTTTGGCAATCCTTTCTCTTTGAAATCTCTTTAAGTTGTCCCGTGTTCATCAGTGTCTATATTCCCAAATAAGCGGATGTGGCACAACCTCCTAGTAAGCAGAAAAAGAAAAGAAAAAAGAAACACCATAAGTTCGACGAAATCGTCAGTAACAGAAAAAGAGTAGCGTGCTATATTCGCTTTTAGGATCACTATTTATTAGAAGGAAATACTCTGAAAAAAAGTAATAGAAGGACGATATCTTTCTTAGGTGTGCATGGGCATTTTCTTTCTGAAAGATATAATTAGAATTTCTTGAAAAGATTTGCAGTACTTGATTTACATTTTTTTTTACTAAAGTATATGTATTAAAAGAAATATGATCTCAAGACTTTTTTTTTTGTCTTGTACTGATCAAATTAATGATTATATATAAATTGGAAATATATTTTATTTAATATACATGTATATAACGTTTAATAAATTTGAATCGATGTATCAACATAACAAAACATTTTTTTATTTTTAAACACTATTTTGGAAGTATATTTATTAGTACATAACGGTAGGTAGTCAAGTATCAATCAATCAATAAAACAAAATTTCAAACATTAAGGAAGATTGATTATAAATATTAGGCGTCTAATTGCTAACAGCACTATATTATATAATAATATGTTATCGTAAATCAATAATAAAAATAATAATAAATAAAAATAGTGACTTTATTGTTTAAATTGTTATAAAAAGAAGAATTGAAAAATATTTTTATAATATGAAATAAAAAATAATTTCTATGTAATCTAATAATATCTAGGTCCAGGATTTTATATTTTATTTATTTACAGATTTTTATTAATTTGCTTAATTAAACATGGAAAACTAACCATTTAAAATAAAATTTATAAACAAAGAACTTAAAAATCACATAAGAGCGTTAGCTCAGGGATAGAGCATTGGACTTGGGTTCGAGTTCAGCAATGCCCCGTTTTTTATTTTCTCTCCCTAGGCGCCTCTACAGCTCACTGGCCGGTGATGGGCAGAGTTATCAGAGCACATTGCCTGTAGGCTCGCAATGCATTTAGAATGCTCCGTGCGCTAATGACCTCAGATGTTGTTGACGCTTCTTAATTAATAAAATAAAAAAATATAAAACACAGAATTGCTTATAAATGCATGGCCACTGCTGATTGATTTTGTGATATTATGGATCATACTTGGGAGACTCTTTTTTTTTCTCAGTGTTTACTTACTGCCAAACAAGTTTGAAGTAAGTCCAGAATCAACCCTCAAAAAAGAAAATGGAAACACAATCCAGTGACAGTCGACCAGAAACCAAATCTCGATGAACAGAAAATTGCATCCAGACAGATTTTTTAGAAGACAAGCAATGCGAATCGTTGTCATTAACTTCGTATTTTCAAAGTGTTTAATATACGCATATTATATACTGGGCAATTTTTAAGCGTAGGAAGGAAAAGTTTTCGGTTTTTTAGCAACAAAAGTTTTACATCATTACTGTAAGGCTAGAGTCTGAAGACCGGGGCACAATCTGTAACATCTGTAGCATTTGAGCCTACTAGGTCTGGTTGAAATGGTCATTGCAGGTTTTGCTTGATGAGGAAAGAGACACCGCTCCAGGTCTTCGGCCATTGCGAGGATCTAGAAAGAGTGAGATAGTATCCGAGCTGTACGGCGGTACCTCTCAGATGGCCTTGGGGTTTTGCTTATGAGGTTATTGTGGGCGCGAACCACCCCTCCGTTTTTTATTTGATTCCCATCTATCATTAGCCCAAGGAAAACCGTTGGATTACCAAATCCAGTTCTTTGGAGCAGTAATGTTCAAATTTTATCCAAAAACTCATTTATACCGCCACAGTAAAGGGCCTATTTGCTATATGTTGTTGGAACATGGTGTACAGCAAAACTTTAATCAACGGCAATGGATTTGTGGCTAAGATTGACTGTTATATCAAGAGGAAGGAGAAATAAACGTGATAGTATGACAGAAAATGGACGTCCAGAAAAGAATGTGCTCAAATTAATTGAAAGGCCACTTCAAAAGAAAGAGGGTGTTCAGGATACCAGAGTTGCAGGTACGAGAGGCTCCAGGTATAAGACATGGAGGGCGTCAAGGTATTTGTTAGTAACAGAAGATCTTCGAAAGGGAATAGTCTGTGAGAAGTCGATAGAACATTGAGGAGAAAAAAGCATTTTTGGTTGTGGGAAATCCTTTTCAAACAGGAACATCCTTAACAAAAAATGAAGGAAAAGTTTTAAAATATTCAAGTAATTGAATATAAAAATATATAAGAAAATATGAACAGTAATTGAGTTCAAATAAACTGTTAATACTGATTCTATTTGTGAAATTATAAAAAAAAACCATTATCAATATGTACTTTATATTTTTCCCAAAATTTTATTCACCTATCACTTTATTAACTCTCACAAGAAGTTCGCGAAAATAGTGGTTTTTCTGTGTAAACTGGGTTCGCAGTATCTAAATTTGAGAACCACCGTTCTTAACTGAATAGAACGCACTTTTCTGGCACTGGACACAACCCAGTGACCGGATTTTAGCTGAATCGATTATTATTATTAATTTAACCTCATTTTTTGAACAGACTGAAGACAATTTTGGATAAAATTCACCTCGTACACTGCAAGGGCTCTTTGTTAATTTTCGATCGCTTTTTGTACAAGAGAATAAGCCTTGAGATTTATCACTCACTTGTGGATGGAGTAAATGAGAATTAAAGAAAAAAGAACAAATTTCTGTCATTTTGAAATACAGGAAATAAAACTTAGTGCTAAATTTCAGTATTTTTAAAAATCCTGGTCCTAAAACATTTATATACATACTCATGCGCACAAACACTCAATCATCACCACTATTCAATCATTTAAAAAAATTCCCTTTCATACTCTTATTTAAATAATTTTTTTAATTACCAGAATAAATGATCTTAGTCTTCACATAACACATTTCTTTCATCCATTTCTATTATACATGTATCTACTGTCTTTTTTCTTCAATTTTAAAATTAAAAAAAAAAAATGAAAGAATATCTTAATTCGAACCTCTCATTGCATTTTTATATTTTGGTTTTACATTCCTTGCATTTCATTTAAAATATACATTAACATTTTTTTATATATATATTAAATAATGTCTTATCTGAAGTGGACTAGATATTTAGTTTGGTTGTATTGCTCTTGATGCCCAGCATTATGAGTATTACGTGGAGTAGTCAGGTCCTAGTTCTTGCCCTGGCCGGTATTTCACCCATCTCATAATTATTGTTCCCATTGGCACCGCCTCCGCTTTCGGGACCG